>VZRU01000069.1:0-20542 GCA_013398155.1 Pedionomus torquatus | reverse complement strand
TTTTTTTTTTTTTTTTGTGGACAGGGATGTTGATAGCCTCTATGCTTATCTTTTGGTCAGTTCATTTGGTGGGCAGTTTCAGTGCCAATGGATAGCTGTTAACAACGGAAAAGAAAAAAAGGGCAAATGTTGATCTAACTAACCCTCTTCTTTCGAATGCAGTTTTTGTTCTTTCTTAAAGCTGTACAGAAATCTTCAAAGCATCTTTGGTTTGGATCTTGACCATATAAAGATTTCTTACTGTCTTTCTCATTAAATAAACCAGTGGGTCTCCTGAACATAGGCTTAGCATCAGAGTTCTGTGTCAGCACAAGTGTCTTAAGCCTAAGAAGTGATGTTGATAGGAGAAATGCCCATCTGATGCTACCAGAAGCTTTTGTTTTTCTTTCCTCTTTAGAATCTGGATAACAGAGAGCATAACATTACCAATGTAAGACTTGCTTTAAAAAAATAATCTTCGATTATAATACAGTAGTCTTGTATGCTTTCCTTGTTCCTGGGAGGCTGCCATTGATTGTTTTTTACATCAGGATATAGAGGTTTTTCACATAGGTATGTATGGCTGTCTGCATTGCAGTGAGGTGAATTTATGAAGTCCTAAGAACTACCTTCTAAAGGATTTTACAGGTGTGCAGGTATCCATGTGCTAAAGAGTAATAAGCCCATTATACTGTCCCTAACCAGTTTACTAACTTACTTTTAGTAAGTGTGTTACATTGGTACATTTGCACATTGCAGAACCCCATCTTTAAGGCAGAATTCCTATGGCACTTAGGGATATTGGCAGATGGAGCACAGGTAGATGCAGAAATAATATTCTGGACCAGATGCTTACTTCTGTCAAGCCACTGTGGAGATGTACCATAGTATAAAGTTTTCCTTCATTCATGTAGGATTATTGCAATAAGGTCCTTACTTAGGTGCTTTTGGAGCCCACATCAGACCCCGCTGTCTGTAGGTGGATGTGGAGAGGAACTGGATTTCAGAAGTAGAACCCTTCTGTATGATGTATTAAAATGTGAAGAAATCTAGAAATAGCCTAATGAAACAGGATTGATATGTGAAGGCAGATCTTTCAAGAATATGTCAATAAGTGAGAGAATAAAAAAAGATGTTGAATTCATGATACTGGTTACTGTTAGTTTTGGACTTTTTGTTTTATTTGTGTCACAAAAGGCTAATTTAGTTTTTTATTTCCAAATAACAGTGATCTCATAGTCTTGGCAAAAGCTTGGAGGATGAGATCTTCATGTTAAACACAGAAAAGAGACAGTAAGAGTGCTGGAACCTGTGGGCCATAACATGCTGCACAAGTTAATGCAGTGGTTTTACACTGATACTGCTGTTCTCCCTCTGCCATCCATTGTGTTTATTTTGCTTGATTGATACAGTCTGTATTATGAGGATGGAGTGAATTATTTATATGCTTGTCCACATACGTGGAAGTGATTACACTGTGCTATTAATAGAAGTGAAAGTAATTAATTTTTTAGCCACAGATTGTTTTGACTCCATTACTTTTAGAACACATGAAGTATAAATCACATAATGTTATGAATTGGCATTTCAGGCTGTTTGGATCTGAAACATTGGCACTGATTATAAAAGAACTTCCTTCTGTACTTTGGGAATTTCCATGCTAACTTAAAAATTCTTTTATTTAAAAAATAACTCGTGTGTTTCTAGTGGTCATTGTAGTCGCTCTCCTCTTTCCTGCTGAGATTCACAAACAAGCGTCACTTGCAGTGTTTCATAACATCTTTTCCTGTGTTAAGGGCTGTATATCAACCAAAATCATAATCTGCTGCTCAGTTCTGTTACCAGGTGTCTTTCTTTTTAGACTTATAAATGCATTTCTTAAATGTAAAATTTTTCATGACATTGACAAAATAGCACAAACTCTTTAAGTTTTGGTGCACAGCAGATAATTTTTATGAATTTATGAACATTTAGAATAAGAGTGAACATCAAAGGATTATTCGATTTGGTATGTTTTGCTTGGAGTTAATGGTTGTATGTGTAGAGTGCAATCATTGGTATATTAACAGTAGACTTGCACTCTGTAATTCAGCTGTAGTCCGCTAATGGTTCAATTATTAGTTCATTGTATTTCAGCAATCAGTGAATAATAACTGACTTAATCTTCTGCTTTTTCTTCTTTAGTGCTGCAAGTTGATTGAATAAAATTAAGAACGTGGAATATAATATGGATGCAGTTCCTTGATCAGCGTTTCCTCCAAAGTGTATATTCTGCAGATTGGTGGCCTGAATGATTGATTGATAAGCAGCATACACAAGACTAAGATCAGGAAAACATTCTGTCACTGCCGTATTTGACAAAACTCGTGCAGAGTCACATCTTCTGAAATGCAGTTGAAAAAAATGAGGGAAATTTTACCAAGGTTGTACCCTGGCCAAGTTAATGATAAAAACAACTCCTTAACTACATCCCCAAAGCAATCTTCTGAGGATAAAACAAATCCATCTAAAGGGGATGACGACCAAAATTGCTGTTACCAGGGGACTGAGGCTGAGAACAGTAAATTGTCATTGATAAGCTGTATAAAATGCAGAAATGTTCAGAAAATTTCAATGCAAGATACAGAGAAGCATAAGAAGCTTGGGTGGACTGAAGACAAAAATTTCATCTGCAAGAAGTGCAGTCACATTACACCACCAGCTTTCCATTTTGTTCCTGAGGGTGCAAATGGTGTAGACTTTGAAAAACTTGAAAAAAAATCCCCAAGTAAAACCCAGGAAACGTTTAAAGTTAAAAACTTTCTGCCAGGTAAATACTACTGTGATAAATGCAGATTTTCAACAAAGGATCCTTTACAGTATAAAAAACATGTTGGTCAACATGAAGAAATTAAATTCGTTTGTTCCTACTGTAGTAATATATCCTACACCAAAGGAGAATTCCAGAGACATTTGGTGAAACACACTGGAACTTTTCCATATCAGTGTGAATACTGTGATTATGGTGCTGTTAGACATGACTACATAGTAAAACATACGAGAAGAGTACATGAAACACCCACAAAACAGCTGTCAAATACTATTATAAAGCACAAGCTAAAAAAACAGAGTCAGAGCACTTTATTTGAAAAGCAGAAATGTAATAAAATTCCTTTTCAGAATGAAGTTTCAAATTTGCCTTCAAAAATGCTTTGTGAGACTTCAAGTAAACCAAATAAAGCAGTCTGTGCGTCTCGTGATTTAGGATGTAGCATAAATACAGCATCAGTCCAGGATAAAACAGTATTGGAGCCATCTGAAATGAGCGTATGTGAGAATCAAAGTGTGGAAGTGGAGGTTTATTCTCCAAAAACAGAGCCTTTACAACCTGGGATGCCTTTAACAGTAATTGCACCATCTGAACTTGTAGTTCCTTCTAACTGTTTAGCTCAGATAGTAGAGATTAAAATAGTGAATGGAGCGCAACAGCTGGTTCTTAAACTAATTCCTATGAAAGAAACAACTTGCAAACCTGTGAATGGTGCTGAAGAGGACCATGAGAATCAAGGTATAGAACAATCTGCAGAAGGAAAGAAAACATCTTCTGTGTCTCAAAACGAGTTACTAACCATGGAAGTGAATGTAGACAAATTATCCAGTGTTAGTAACCAGTTTAATTTGGATCGCATGTGTGACAAGAGTTCTGAATGTCTTTGTTCTTATGATTCCCAACTCTCAGACTCTAACTCTGTATCTATACAGAGGGAAGATGCATCAAAACTGTGCTTTCATTTGGTGAAAGGTATTGATGTCCATTCAGGTGTTATAGAACTTTGTTCTCCCTCCCTGGTGATAAATAGTACTGAAAAAAGTGATTTTAAATCTTCAAGATGGGAAGTAGATGGAAAAAACTTACATTATGACTTGTATTGTTACGAAGAAGCTGTGGATATACCCCCTCAAAACTGTCCTGCTGTTTCTGAAGATAAAAGTTCTAAAAAAATTTCAGTAGAGGCTGCTCAAGAAGGCAGAAATTCGTCCTCTTCTGCAGTCCTTAAGCAAAAGGATACATTGCCTCTAAACAGGGATGACAAAGAAGGTAGGAGTCTGGCAGTCAGCCCTACAGAAGCACATTTAGCTGGTAAGAGTTTTGATAAAAAATCTGTTACTCTTTCTGAAGCCGGAAAAAATTCTCATGTCACTAAAACTCCACCTTGTGAGCACATGACTTCTGGCTTTAGCACAGTAAAGACTGCTGAAACCATAAGTCAAAAGAACAATCTTCTTCTGGAATCACTAGAACTACAGAAGATGGAAAATAAAGACGGCCCATTTGAGGGACCTGTTATTTCATCTGTGTTTTCTCTTAGCTCTGGGGCTGAAAATGTTCCAGAGGGTGTCAGATGGGATGACGCAACATGCAATAAGAAGTCAGCAACATTGCTGTGTAGAAAGATCGCTCAGCTCATGTCTGCTGCTGAACCTAACATGAAATCCATGCCTTTAAGATGTCAAGCTTCTAGTAAAAAGGTACTTTTCCCTCAAGAAAATTCACCCAGCTGTGAGAGAGTTGTTTCTGCTGCTGAGTTGGAACAGTCTTTGCCTCAAGTGCACGGTGGAAGCAGTGTGATTAGTAATGAAGAACACGGTGAAGATCAGCTGCTTATGTTTGCAAGAACATCTAAAAGCAGGGTAACTAAAAATTCTCATGTTGCTACTCCAGTTTTTATCCCCAAAGGGACAATGCTGAGAGTGGTAAATGCTACCAGCAGTCAAAACTCAAATGGAATAGAAAACAGCAGTGAAACGTCAGCTCCTTCTGTGTATTGCAATGAAATGTTTCTGCCTCGCCCGGTTCCTGTCAGTGTTTCTGAGAAAGTTAGCAGTGGTTTGCCATGTTTGCCCACTCAGAGTGAACCGAATGCTCAATCCCGAAGTATATCACTCAGGCAAAGACCAAAGCGAGAGGCGAGCGTTAAAAATAATAGCAAACAAACTGATGTGAGTAGGCAAAGCAAACAGTACTCAAAAAGTCAACTGGGTTCTAAAAATAAGGCGAAACAAGCAGGCTGCAGGGAGCTTCCTAAGAGGAAGACAAGAACTCAGTCGGAAACCAGTTCAGGTTCTGACACGATGTATCTGTTGACAGCAAGACGTCTTCGACTTGTCCCGCTGAGAATGGATCAGCTGATAAAATGCCCTCGTCGCAACCAGCCAGTTGTGGTACTAAACCATCCTGATGTTGACTCGCCAGAGATAATTAATGTCATGAAGACTATCAACAAGTACAAAGGTCAAGTCCTGAAAGTAGTTCTGTCAGAAAGGACAAGTAGTTTTCTTGGTGTCAAGCGTTACCGGAAGCGTCTTACTCTTCAAAATGGTGAGACAGGAAATCAAACAAAAAAGCAGAATATGCTAAAAATGAAACTGAAAAAGACCCATAAAAACAACTACCAGGTAGTGGAATCTTCACCAGCTGAAGCACTTCAGTGTATGTTTAAGTGTTGGTTTTGTGGAAGAGTATATATGGACCAAGAAGAATGGATAAGTCATGGGCAGAGGCACTTAATAGAGGCAACCAAGGGTTGGGATGTTCTTTCTCTTCCAGCAAAAAAACATTGAGAGACTGGGGGTGGAGTGGGGGGTGTCCCCTCGTAATGAGTGTTACTTGCTTGGAAAGGAATATTGAAATAACTGCTTTATTTTGCCAAAAAGGTCTCTACTCTTAGCAAAGTGGGAGAGGAGACTTATTGAGACACAGAAAAGGCAGTAGTGAGGATTGAGCACTACTTTGCGCTCTCATGTTTGAAATTTGTTTTGGAGGTCAACTTCATTTGTTCTCTTAGAAATTTCAAAAAGATTTGCTATGCAAGCATCTTTCTAGTTACCTTTCTGTATGCTAGGATACTGTGCTGTAACTGGTTTGTGCTAGGGCTGTAGGGATTGAAATCTTAGATGATGAGATCTTTGTAAATTTAACAGGGCTTAGTTTGCTTTATTACAGCATGATGTTTCAGAGATTGAGCATATGTGTGCTGAAAAGCACTTTTATCCTCTGTGGGCAGTGAATGTGTACTGGTAAATTAAGCACCACGCATAAAAAGTAAAACTTAAATGCGAGTACTCTTGTTTTAGCGAAACAAAAGCATTTCTGCTAACTTCAGAGGTGATATGAGGTTGTAAATGAATCTATGGGACCAGAGTTACTTCCACTAGGTCAGATAGCACTAAAAAGTTTAATTTTGTTTACTTAATCTTTACCTAGCCTTATTGCATAGATCTGAGGGAGCAGAACACTGTCAGCTTTGCTCTGAGCAGGCAAAGCCAGTGGTATCATTGGGCTTGGGCAGGTGGGAGAGCTCTTTTCTCTGGATGGTCTGAAGGCTGTTCTGAAATTAAAGGCAGTAATGGCCAGACATAAACCCTCTACCACCATGTGTGTGTGGCCTGATGGAAACATTTGTGGAATAGGGCATTTAGTTAGAAGTCTTGTCTGTGAGTTAATGCCTATTTACATAAGGAACTCGCTGAAGATGAAGACTTTTCAAAATTAAAAACTGTGTTGCACAGCTTTTACATTGACAGTGTTGAACCAGGTTTTCAATGCAATCTTTCATCCTTCTTAATCTTTAGAGGTTGTTAGAATATATATATATTTTTTTTTGTAGGCCTCAATTCATACAAGCATGTGCCTAGTTACATATGTAGATCTAACGTATATCTGCTGACTTCAGTGAAGTGTAAACAATGCTTAAATGCTTTCTTAAATCAGGGCCAAATTTTAAGTTTTTAGTGAGGAGGAGGGATGGATGAAACTGAGGTCTAATGTTTCTGTATGTGAACAATAGATGTTTTTCTTCATCTTGTCAATTTTAAATCGTTTAAAATCATATAGAGTGAACTATATTGAAGCACATATTTGCAATTAAAATAACTTCTTACATTTTTATGGATACGAAATTCAATACTGACTAATGCTGGATGTGTGTTCTATGTTTGAGCTGGGGTTCCTCTTGGAAAGCCTGGTAGTTCCTAATGCTTTTCACTGTTGGTGAATTTTTGTAAACAGTTTAAGCTGGGAATATATATATTTTTTTTTTATATACTCCAGCAGATTATACGTTGTTTTGATAAAGTATGTGTCGTATCTGCATTGAAATGTAAATATTTTAAAATTACATCTGACTGAGGCTTATTTTCAAAACAAGTTAAAACATTGCTTTCCCATCATTTTGCAATAAAGTGTTCAAATCCTTCAGATAGATAGTGCTTCAAGTCAGATCTCTTTTGTCATGTACACATGGACAATTTTTCTATCATTTGTATCAGACTGATGTATTTCACAGAACAAGCTTCCTTTTGTCTGTTTTGTCAGTAATAATGAAACAACAGTTCTCATTTTGTATTCAAATGGAATTATATTTTTTTAGATGGGTACACTAGAGGGTTTTTTTCACTTCACATACTTTGATGCCAAATCTAACAGTACTGTTTGCATTTTGGATTGTGAAAACAGCTTCCATTGAAATTCTGGCATATCACATACAATAAATACTGAAATAGTTAATATAAGGAAAAAAACACCCCATGGTTAAAATTCCTCCTTTGTTTTAACTCCTTCACTACAGGTTATTGTTTAAATTAATTTTGTTTCTGTAGAAGCTACTAAATAAATTTTGAATTTCCTTGGTAAGAGTTGTCACTGGCAAAATTAGAACATTCCTTATGAAAGCTGTACTGGGGGAGGATGGAGGAAGTGTTGCTGCTCAGCTTTATAAACTCTAAGTGGTTTAAATATACTGGTAATGCTTGACTTTTGTAAGCAAGTTTACTGTTTTAGTAAACATCTGCAAAGCTTTGTATGTTACTACCATAATCTACTATCTAAGTTGTTAAAACGTGGGTTTAATTTAGAAAATACTTGTTTTGTTTTGTTTTAACATGAAAACCTTTTGTAAGTTAAATTGTGTGGTGGCTATGAAACTTTTAAAGTGGATTACGTCATGTCTGTCTTCCTTTTTATGAGCTTTACCAAGCTCTACTTAGCAGCTTATGTTTTGTTAATTTTCATTCTTATTATTAGATAATGTCATGTCAGAATAGTTTCCTTCAAGTTTAACATTCCCGGTGGTTTGAGAGAAATAATTAGAATAAATGTTCTCTTGCAATTTTGATGTAGCGCTTAGAAATAAAAAGATTGCAAGGAAATAACAGCCAATTGCTAATTTTTGTAGAGCTAGTTTGTGCCAGTACATACTATACCATAAATTGGGTTGGACTATCATGTTTTGGTCTTGAATGTTTTTATTCTCATTCTTATTCTGTAAGGACAAAGTAACAAAGGTTGCTTCCTTGCCATATTCCAATACCAAGTCAACTGTGATTGTGCTTAGAAAGGAAGATTATGGATGCTTTGCAGAAAAATACTGAAGTTTGCCTTTCATATTTATAGTGAATTTAGTTAAGCCTTCTAAAACTCAACTTATACAAATAAATATTACTGTTATTTGCTTGAAAAATAACACCTTCTTGTTGTCTTTGATACTCGCTTGAACATATTTTCTTGCTGAGTTTGAAGCACATCTGCTGTTCCTACTGATGATTTTTGTCTCTATATTTGCACATGGGATGAATTCAAAGGGACTGTTTGTATAATGGTATAATTATAAATGATAGGTGTTTGGAGGCTCAGATATGGAATACAAGTATCTGTTACTTAAGCTAAGGAGTAAATGTTAGTTAAGTAATAGAATTTCCTTAATTAAAGCTTGCTTTATAATCTGCTCCAATACTTATGAGGGTAGTCTGACACCCCCTGACCTCAATAACTGCTTAATGCAGCTTGTTATTGTGCAGACACATATGTACACCCAAGGAGATTGTTAAATAGTGAGTACTCAGGTAAATAGCATTTCGTGTGTATTTTTAAAATGAGTATTTTTTTTCTGTGATTGTAGTATGCTTTATTAGGCTTTGTTACTGAAAGCTTCAGTGACATTTAGGTAAGCAAGACTTAGTTTGGTTTTTGCCTTGTGTTAGAAGGTAGAGTGCAAGGTAAGCAAATTGCTCAATCATTGTCAAGATACCAGGAGTCACTCTCTTCACACTGTTCAGTGATTTAATCCAATGGCATATACTTTACCTGCATACTCAAAGTCAAAAATGAATTGCAAGAATAAAAAAAATTTAGTACATCTGTATTGTCGGTTGGAGAGGAGACTTCTAGTGGAGCATTTAGGATGCATCATAATATTATGGGGAGCTTCTCACAGGCAAATGTGATTTTTGAGGCATTTAAATAATTGTTCTATTTACATCTATACAAACAAATCAGTGGCGTTATTAAGGCAGAAAGCATCTTTTGTGTGACTTGAATGGATATGTAAGGTAGCATTGTTCTCTCTGGATTCCCGATTTATCCTTTCCGTCAATGAGTGTGATGGGAATGTATTTGTGGAAGTCAATGATCTCTTTCACAGAATTAAATTTCTGGGGGGAAAAGAAAAACTTTAGTCAGTCACTGAAGGTAAAATTAGTATATGGTTTTATCTATAACATTAAAAGACTTGCAAGTGATACTAGAAATAGGTAATATTTTGCGTAGAAGTATGATTATATTAGATGGAAGCAATCATAAAAGGAAAAGCATCAGATTTTAATCCTCTTCTTTCCTTTGTGTGTCTCTGTCTTGTGTAGGAGAAGGCAGCTGCCTGTGAAGTCTAAGCCCTGAGAATGCAGTATCACCTGTAAAAGTTTGCCAAGCCAGATGTCACGATAGGTTTTGAAAAGATGAAGCAACTGTAAATTATTACTAACTTTAGCCTGTTGAAAAGTTATGCTTAATTAGTAGTGGATGATACTTTTTGCTGCGAGATTCTTTGCACCTTTTAAAATGTACCTTTTCCCATTCTGCTTACTGAGAAAGTTGCTATAAAATCCTCTTGAAGTATGGAACAAGAAAGGGTCTTGGCAGGGTTTTAGTCTTGTTCTCTGCTGTTCAAAAGAATGACGTCCTCCAGACCTGTTCCTAAAATGCTAAAGGTGTGGTTCGAGGTTCCTGAACTGATCAAGCAGAAAAGGAAAGCTATCCAAGGTATTTATCCACACCTCTCCTGGTTGGAGTCTCTTAATCCTGCCATTCCTTTGCTTAGAAGTCCTTTAACTACTTCTCTTCCCTGTGTGTAACTTGTGTGCTCTCATCATTGCACCACTGAGGTTTCTCTGCTTGAGCTATTTTTTGGGTTCACTGATATATCACTAGAACCATACAGAGCAATGCAAGCTTACTGTGACACTAACGCTTATGCTGTATCTATATTATATCACGTTTACTGTGAGCATATATATTTGCTGTATATGTGATGATACCTCATGGTAGTCTGTCATCTTCAGCTGATCCACACCTGGTTAATAACAGAGAATCTGATTAAAGCTGTGATCTGTTGAAACTAAGATGAAAATTATTTGATCTCATAACCAGTGTACTAATTTTTTAAAGTTTAGTTTTGGTAATTTTTACTTGCATGCATTTGTTTCATTTTGCCATTTTGTCTTTATGCATTTGTTTCATTTTGCCATTTTGTCTTTTGTCTCGTGTTCAAGATCGCTATTCCAACTAGAAATCTGGCAAAACTATGGTTTGTATTCCATGCCCATTGTATTCTGCTTTCTTTAGAATAAAAAAAAAGTAATCCTAACCTTTTTTTTTTTTTTAATATTATTCTAAACTTACTCTTTATCAGCATGAGTTCCGTTTTCTAATGTTTTTTGTTGGTTGGAAAGGTACAGAGTCTTACTGTAACTTTTCATCTGCTTTGGAAATTTAGTGTGGCTTCCCTTGGCTAATGTCACGTTATTCATTACGGTACCTTAGAGGTGTAGATTTTTGGTAGTGAGGGAGAATGTGTCAGGCTGTACTTAGATCTGGTTTTCTATTTTATTTCATCCTGTACTCTTATTTGTATTATATTTGAAATACTAAGCTCTGAGTCTTCTCGTGGCTGCTGAAACATGAAGTTGGCTTAGACATCATGGTGATGAGCACCGATGGTCCAGAATTTTCGGTGCTCGGCCCTTTTCATGGAAACCCATACTTTGAATTGCAAGAATACACTTAAAGACATAAAGACATAAAGACATAAAGATTAAGAAAATGCAGTACTGCAGAATGACTAATTTCCCTTCACTGCCTGAAAAGACTCAAACTGACCTCTGCTGACTTGGGAATGTCCTGTCTGCTGGTCTGAAGACCCTTCACGGCCGGTAGGAATAGAGTCTCCAGGAAAGGAAGGGTGTAGTTATGAACTACATGGGGGTGGTTGTAGGACCCTGGACTATGGCACACATCCTGAGTGAGAGCTGTTTGTTCTTGAACTGTCATTCAAGCTGTAGACAAGATACTTGCCTTGCAAACATATCTCAGTTGGAAGTATTAGTGTCCCCTGACAAGTGTTCACTGTGCCCGTTTTCCTGGCAGTAGCTTTTGACACAATGCTGTCAGTGGAAGGTGATTTGGAAGTGCTCCCTCTAATGAGTCAGGCCAGTTTAATAGCTGATGGAGGTAGTTAGAACTGATCCATTTGACTCACTTTGAAATGAACTGATTTGAGTTGATGGGACTTGTGTGATTGATGGTTTGGAAGTGAAAGGTGGCAGCAAATAGCGGTAGGGAGCGTTGAGGCTGGAGAAAATGTCTGTGGCCCAACAGTGAGATCCAGAGAGATGTGTTGGGCCACGCTCTAAGCTTCTGTGTAGGAACCTACATCCTGCCATTGATTTTTTAAAATTTTTTTTAAATTGTTTAAATTTTTTTTTAGTTAGTGTGTTGTGAGTTGAGCCTGATGCTGAAAGCTTGTATTTTGTGTGTGGCAGATCTGATTTTGCAAAAGTGATCAGAAAAAGAATTAAATTATGTCATGATCAGCTTTAAATGTGAGAGAGGTTTTGATTTCTTCAAAAGAACTGTGTATGTGAAAAGAAGCAGCATTACAGGTATCTGTGGGTTCTTAATATTGAAAGCTGAGTGGAGTAGGGAAAGGCAACTGCCAAGCAGAGGGTGCTCAGGACTGCAATTTTGAATGTAAATGCCTAAATTCCACATATGTCCTGTTTAGGGATCTGGTCTTTATAGCTTTATCTGATTTAGCCTTTAGTCAACTCAGTATAATGTATGAAATATGTATGTAAATATGAACATCTGTGGCTAAATTGCTAGCAAAAGATACAACTCTATTAACAGTGTTTGGTGGTGTTTTTTTCTCTGCTTTTATTCATTAGAGTCCAGCTTGATACTGATTTAACTGCAGAAGAACTTCAGTTACTTGCCATTGATCACATTTACAGAGAAGTGAGCGTTTTTTAAAATAAACCCAACTATGAGGATCAATGTTGTTTTTTTTTTTTTTTCCCCTTATGGCCTTAGAGGGCTATAAGAGAGTTAATGATGCACTCGTGATAGTTGAATTAAATACATTAAAAAAAATTTGTTGATTGGAAGTCATACAAAGATCAAAGATCATACAAAGTGTTAATACCTGGTAAACTATGTGAAAAATCAAGAGTTGCAAAATTTTGAATAATGATTTGTAAGGAAAACCAAGTTTTGCATGGATAGAAATAGAGTAATCCAAAAGTGAAAACATGCTGCAGAGAATCAGTAAGATTGAACCTTTGAATAAAATGAACAGCTGGGGAGAAATGTAATAGGTCTGCACCTGCTTCTTGTTGTTTAGGGTGTTTCTCTTTAGCCTGTGAAGGTGTATTCAGCTAATCTAGATAAACCAGCTGGTGTGTCTGCATAGAGTACCACAAAATGCGGTGTAACAAAGAAGAGGGATGATGGAAAGTGCCCTGGAAAGCATTTTAACAGGTGTCAGAAAATTATAAGCAGCAATTTTGCTGCAATTCACAGCCTTACAAATCGTTTTCACCCTCCTGAGATGATAACCTGAAGAGAGGTGCAGAAACTGAGATGACAGTTTTCAAGAAGGGCAGTCTGAAAAGATTCCCTGATAAAACCCTAAGGTGGAAGTAGCTCTGCTGAGCAAGGTGGGTGCCATTAATTGTTCATTATTGCAAATGCCCAGCCCAGTGTTAATTTTCAGGTCTGCTGCTGAGAATAATGCATGGAAGTGGGAGGCTGTCATTTTTCTGACTCCCTGGTTCTACACGGGGCTGACTAGCAAAACACCTCTGAGATTTTTCTGTTGTAGTTGACCAACGTGAGGATTTCTGAAGTCAAGGCAAACAATACTCAGTATTTAAAAAGAAGGCTTAAGGAAATATGTCACGATTACAGGTTTGGCCTGGTAAAGTCTTAGATACACTGTTGGTTTTTAACTAGATGCTTGAAATCCATGTTCTGGAATTGTAACTCTACAATTTGACTGTTGTCAGTCCTGACCTTCCACTTAAGATACTGAGTTTCTGTGCGCAAGTTGGAAGAAACAACAAATCCATGTATTTTGGTGTTTCCTCAGGAGGGACTGTATTTTCTTTCCTTTTAGTCCAGTAAAAAATGTTCAAATTGTTTACATATTGTTCAGGTAACTTTCTAGTTACTTTAATTGTTAAATCTGTTAAAATGATAAAAATTTAAGTGTATGTCTTCATTCAGTGGTGTACTGTACACATAATTACATTATCTTGTAGTGTTCTGTATTTTAGTTCCATTCCATATTTTCAGTCAGTTGTTGTTTCTAATCTGAACTTTTGTGGTTTTTTGTTTGTTTGTTTGTTTTGGGTGGGTTTGTGTTTTGTGTTTTTTTTTTTTTTTTTTGGTTGTTGTTTGGTTTTGTTTTTTTTTTCAATCAGGGCCATTAGAGGAGGACTAAACAATGTATGAACCACAGGAAACCAAACTTACTTTCACCTAAATTATACTAAAAATCCAGAAAATTATCTGGGAGGTTCAGGTCAGAAATGCAGCCAGTGTTCTATGGAAGACTGATGGTTCACCAGGGCAATGCCAGGGTGATGGTAGCTGCAGTACAGTTCTTGACTTGTTCTACCCTTCTTCTCCAGCTGTCTCAGTGTGCTTGAACAACGAAGGGTATTTTCTCCTCATTATTAAACTATTATTGCTGAAGTGTGACTTGCCCTTCATCTTGGAAAGGCTTGTAAATCCTATCCTGTCTTTTCTAATAAGAATTCAAATGTAAATGTTGGACATGCCAAATATTGTCAAGCTAGCTTGGGTCAGTTTGGATTTCAGTTTTTCTTTTTTTTTTTTTTTTTTATAGAAGAGATAATTTAAAAAAGTATTGACATGCATAAAAAGGATGTAAGTGAAGATTTAACTACAGAGGCTTTGCTGCTTCACCTTAGTTGGATTTCTTTCTGTAATTTACATAGCTATTATCATGCATAGTAGTTTGTTGATTTGCCTTTTTTACTGTGCAGATCTTCCCTTATGCTGAGTTTCATGCTCAGCTGAGCGTTCTTTAAGTTTCTTCTAACTTAGCACATCTTTACAGAGATGACTCTTTCAGTTTTAACTTTTATTTCTTGTGTGAAAGACCTTCAAGTATTTATTATTTAACAGGTAGAATAATGATTAGACTGTTACTGTTAATATAATAGAATTGAATTATTTTTAAAAAACTATTGCTAATCTAAAGAGATTTTCTAATTTAAATTTACTGTATCTGAAAGACTGATTGGTGGGGACCCTGATGATTTAATTCCTTCTGAATATCCATGACAATTTTTGTCCTATGCCTCATTTTTTTAAAGGAGGCAATAGGAGATAGATTCCCCTTTTGCTATATAAGTGACAGACAATAGGAGACATTAAGCAGTAATAATAGTAACTGGCTGCACCTCCGCATTGGTGGAGTTGTGTGTATTTTAATGTATCTACATATAATATAACAAGCTAAAGAATATAGTAAAATAATATGTAGGAATAATCCCTAGGAAGGGAGGGATTTTCTTTCCTGTTTACTTTGCAGGTATTGGTTAGAGTAGGTAGAAGGAAGGAAGTACTTAGGAAATCTTCACATTTATTTAAGTCTGTCTTTGAACATGGTATGTAAAATATGGGTTTCAGTTATTACCCTGAAGTTGCTTGAAACTTAGACATACTTGAAATGGGAGTATTGTAAAAAAGTGAGTTTGTTGTGTGGGAGGGTCTATCATTAATCTTTAGGATTAAGAATTTGTGAAGTTCTTAATATAAAAGCAATAGACCGTAACATTTGGCGGGATTTTTACTTACATCTTCTCCTCTGAGCCC
This sequence comes from Pedionomus torquatus, assembly GCA_013398155.1. NCBI lineage: Eukaryota > Metazoa > Chordata > Aves > Charadriiformes > Pedionomidae > Pedionomus > Pedionomus torquatus. Next base: position 5,349 of record VZRU01000069.1, on the reverse strand, counting down.
CGTTCCCAGTGCGTATTGTTGGCTCTCTTCCAGAAAACGTACTTTAATGTTGTATACTTTCCTTCCATAATAGACAACCAAAACATATGGTTCAGTGTTTGATTTCTTTGAACAATCTCTAACCAAGAACATCTCATCCTGTATGACACGGGTTTAAATTATGGATTGTATGGTTAGTTCACAAAAAAAAAAATAAATATTGCAAACCATCATGCACAGTTTCCAAATGCTCCCTCCAAGAGTTTACACCCCAGATTCTGAGATAAATTGTACTTACAGTGCTTTCCTGTAACAGTGCCTTCTCTGCTTCATGGCGATCGCATTCTCCAATGTACCATTCATATTTGTTTAAATCCTTAATTTTAAGACAGCATAATCAACATATAGAAATTAACTACAGGTGGCAGAAGCCCGAGAAAACAGATTTATGTTTAATCTGTGAAAACAGATTTATGTTTAATCTGTATTTAAAGCAAGTTTAACACAGTTTATAAAAGTAATTGCAGTGCATCTGTATCGAAGTCCTGTTAGGAATTCTGAATCAAATAAGACAAATTCTTATCCCTGGTTTCAAGAGCTTATTTTGGACTGTTTTCAGGGGTGCCAGCTACCCGTAGCTTTCAGGCTATTTAACTTTGTGGGGACATGTTTTCAGAAAACCGCAGCTTTTATGGGCTGCTTGTGCCTTATAGTAACAATCCTGTTTTCTAAAAACCTGTCCTTTCAGCAAAGGAGTGTTCTTTACCTTTTTAGTGGGTTGGGTCAGAGACTGAACTTCCCGTTTTACAAGTGAGTGTTTTGATTTATCTTTGTGTGCTGTGTATGGTGTAGGAGATGGTGACCTCTTCACTGGTGAGTTCTCCACGCTTAACATGGACCCTGTAAAAGTAAATTCAGAAGGGAACAATGTTGTGATTGTGGTTTTTTAAACTTAAGTTATAGCTTCATTCTACCCTACCAGTTTTACCTACGGAGTCTGAGAGTAGCATTTACAGTATGCAAATACGGTATTGCGATATCAACCTTTAAAATTTAGAATTAGCAGTTATGACTGCTCTCGTGCTGATGCAGCACCAGTGACTGCAGATTCATGCCCCAAAAGATTTAGTTTCCTGATGTTTTTTAATTGATGTCGCTCTGCCAGGTTCTTGCACGCATAAACATAACACAGGTTATGAAAGATAAAGATATTAATAAAATAGCAAATACTAAATCAAATAATAATTATGGGACTTTGGTATTCTACAAGCGTTAATGGTTCATTCTGAGCTGCTGTTATGTTGTACAATGTTAAAGCCCCTTATTATCACATTGCCAGCCACCAAGCTGGCAAAATCTGAAAGGGTTCTGATGTTGTGCCGTGCTGATGAATTTCAGTCTGCTCTGTGACTCGTTTTGATTACCAAACTTAGGACCAAGAAGTGAGATTGCTCTTGCATTAAGAAGATGAGGGTGGTAGTCCCCAGCTGTGTGTTCCAACTCCAGCACCCTGCTGAGACGGCAGCTGGCTGAAGGAGCTTGCACAGCTGAAAACTATTCACCCAAAGCAGATGTGTGTAGATTCAGGGTTGCTGTTTATCGGCCAGACCCAGCTCTCCAGCTCACTGGGCAGCCCTGCGAGTTCAGGAGATGGGGCAGAAGCATGAAGTGTGGGATGCTGTGGGAGAGTTGGGCTGAGCCTGATTAAGATTCAGCACAAAGAGCCAGAGAAAAACAACAGTGTACCTTCCATGTAGAAGTCAAACACTGCTTGCAAGTATGGGTCAGGGGGTAAAAATGCTTAACTGAAGATAAAACCTCCTGCTGTGCAGCAGAAAGTGTTCTGGTTTATTTTGTGCAATGCTGATGGAAGGATTGACCTAGTGTCTATTGTAAGAACAAATGAGAAAATATGTGATTATCAATGGCTTCCATCTTTACCCTTCTGGTTACTGTTGCAAGAGACAGGACTGTTTCCAAAAGTATTATGTTTTAGCTATTGTTCATGCTTCGTTAGTGTATTAGTTTTCTGCCCATGTGTAGCATATGACAGAATATTACAGGAATTCTACTTGGAAGATGTTCTTTTACAGAAGAACAGTAATTTTCACTGTGTTTCACAACATCCACTTATTTCAGTAGACAAACAGCCGTGATCTTCGGCAGGCAATGGGTCCATTCAGCAATGAAATCATTATTGTTTATGGAGGACAAGTATATCCGAGAGTTCCCTTTACAACCTCTTTTATCTTTAGAATGCATTTCTGCAAAAAGAGGGAACGTTTGGAAAACAGAATGATAGGTGTTTTCTTTTTCAAACACAATTCTCACCATGAAGTTTGGCTAATAAAGGGATTTTGCTTTTTCAAAAGTCTGTAAGTTGATGCTGGAGTGTTTTCTGGGATTTTTTTGGGGGTTTATGGAAATACTTCTTAAGGCAAGTGTAACTATATTGAAAGGTAGGGATGAGCCACAGAAGTTTTGGATTAAATACTAATGAGACTATTTTTCTAAAAGAAATTAGGCACGAGGGTTAGTGGACAACAGATACGATATCACGTGGCAGCAAAAAGCTAACACAACTTTTAGTAGTGTTTATAGAAGTATTGTCCTCAAGATTAGAGAGAGTGTCCATATGAATAATGTGATTCTGTTCTTATGTGTTGCATTCAGATTTGAGAATCTTAAGGAAACCCAGGGAAAAACCTTGCCCAGAACTGTGGCTCTGTACTGCAGGCGCTTTCTTGGCAGGGCACCCTGCCAATATTAATACTGACTTCCAGCATATTCCCCTGGGTAAAAACCACACACTCCAGGGCATGTCCTATTTCCAACCATAATTATTTGACAGACCTGCCTGATAATGGCACGTATGGGTCCTTCCATAGAATCATAGAATGGTTAGAGTTGGAAAGGACCTTGAAGATCATAGTGTAAAGAATTTCTCACAGTAAAGAATTTTTTCCTAATATCCAATCTAAATCTCCCCTCTTCCAGTTTAAAACCATTACCCCTTGTCCTATCACTACACTTCCTGACATGGAGTCCCTCTCCTGCAAATCTGAGGCAATTCCTGCAAAGATCAGTGTAGTCATTAACACCAAGGCATTGAACCTGCAGTAGCTGCTCTGTGGTGTCCTGAACATCTGTAGCTTCAATTTAGCCTAGCTGATTGCATCTCTGCCTGGAGGAGCAGAGACCATTGTGCTCACAGCATGCTTGCTCTCTCTGTGGGTGTCTCTTTCTACGCCCAGCTTCCATTCTCTTCCTCTCCCCGTTGTCCTTCAGTGGCTCATCCAAATCCCCTTCCTTTTCCAGCGGTGAGGGTCTGCAGTGGTTTAATATTTGTGTTGTCGCTTGGCATTTCTTAGCTTGAACCAGGCACGGGTTACAGGTGAGCAGGTAACTCCACTTGTTTTTTTGCTACTGCAAAACTGACTGTGCTGTTGTTCTACTTGTTGTGCAATCCCTTTGCATTCACTCCGTGCATTGAAAATCCCCAGCGCAGACACACATGTAGAAACACAGATCTTTTTCTGATTCTTCTTTCTCCCTGCCTGGTTTAGTTTTCAGAACAATTGTTGATTCTTACCTGAGCTGCAACGGCTTTTAGAGCTGGGTGTACACGGAAGGCTAGGAGAAAGCAGTGAAGGAAAGGAACGTCAGAAAGAATGCTTTTGTCAGTGGCAAGTATTGAAGTAAGAGTCAAATGAGAGAGTAATGCGTAGCTGTCCTTCCCCCAGATACCCCTTCCTCTACTGATGGCAGCTTTGGGCCTTCCTGGGTTTGGGTAGTAATTTTGTATTCCACATCCTTTGAATGATTTCCCTTCCATTAATTTCCCCAGCCACTTTTTGAAGTTCCATAAAAGTTTACATTCCACAAGAGCATTTGGGCAAGCCTGTCACATTTGAAGAGAAGCACAATTTGCTTTTGTTCCTTCTGAGCCTGTTCCCTGCTAATTCCACTTGATGTTCCCGGTCCTTCTGTAGGAAGACCCAGGGAGCAGTTGTTCCCTGTCCTTTCTGATATTTCTAGACCGCTGCTGAGTACCCAGCTTGTGTTTTGTTGTGCTGTTAATTAGAATGGTCCCACTGGGAAAGCACCGACCAAATAACTTCGTGTGAGAGGTACTGCACAAGAAGGGGTCACAAATACTGTCACATTTACTCCAGACAAGGACTTTATCTTGGAGAAATGGCATCATTGTAAACGGGGCTAGATGACTGCTTCAGTATTTGTCTAGGAAAGACTTGAAATCATCCATATGCTTCCTATACTTTATCCTTCTGATTTTTTTTGTTGAGTAGTTTAGGAAGATACAGATTTAAATGTATGCTTAGAAAAGAAAGATATAGGTTAGAAAAGAAAAATAGAGGCAACTGTTGGGATTTCTATGGAGGAATAAGTGGCCTTTGAAAGGCCAAATATGTATTCTTTGTATATAAAATAGAAAATAAGGGGGAGAGGAAATGCTGAGGCTGGAGATGGGAGAGCCTCTTTATACAGTATATTTAACAACCTAATATGGAAAGTGAGACAAAACAGTAGTGTGCTATCAAAGATGAAAACTCTGTGGTACTACAATAGCTTAAAAGCAATTCCCAAAGACGGTTCTTGTCATGCATCAAGGCAAAACGTAATATATCACTAGGTGGCATCAGGAAGGGGTATCATCTTGCCTCTATTGCGCAGTGCAGTATAATTTTCTAGGGCAGAATGTTTAGTCCTTCAAGCATCCAGTAAAAACTCAAGAAATTCTTAGATTCCTACCTTGCTTCAGGATGATGCTTTGGTTTATGCTGTTGTGCTTGAAAAGTTATTTCAGGTTTCTTCCCCAAATCTGTAACTATTCACAAAAAAAGAGTAAGAGCATAGTATTTCCTCTTACATGCAGCTTTGACAATATCAAGGGATTACCATGAAAGAAATTAACTTAATTAGATTCATATGTGAGGAAGGGCAGTTCAGTAGAAATAACCAATAGGCTGCAATCAGTCTGGCTTAAATGAGTCAGTTAATGACTTCAGTGGGAAACATTTATACTAGTACTGAATGTTACGTGGTGAACATTACAGGTTTTGACGCCAAGTAATGGCTTAACATAATGATAAATAATGCAGAATGCTGTACTGGAACTATACAGAGGGTTTGTAAATCCTTTTTATAGGACAAGATAGATAGGCATTGAATGTATGAATGCAATCAATGCTATTTCTGGCTCAAAATGAAGAAATTATGCTTCAATCTGCAAAAGGAGAGACCAGAAGAAATTATGAACACCTTGACACAGGGGTGTAAACAGCACAAAAATCACGTAGCTTGTGTCTGTCTTCAAAGTATTTCAGAGTAGCAGTGGTTTTGGTGTGG
>VZRU01000067.1:14716-49834 GCA_013398155.1 Pedionomus torquatus | reverse complement strand
TTTTTTTTTTAAATTAGCTTTTAAGGGAATAATGAAAGTTTGTGATGTTTTGTGGCTGGCAGTGTTGTGCTGAATGCAATATGGTGTCTCTAATTTTTGCAGAGTGTGAGCCCAGATAGGGTTTTCCTACATTGTCTCAAGATTTTACCATGAAGGACTTCTGCTACCCTGTTTTATACCTGTTTTCAAAAGCCGCATCTGGACCGGGCCATTTTATACCTATCAGTGAGTCACTGCCNAAAGTCCGCAGATTTTTTGTTAGGCTGAACTGCAGGAAAACTGTATTTCAAAGACAGCCTAACTAATAAATAATAATATTTATATAATAAATAACTAATAAATGTAGTTAACTGAAGAGGGTCTAGATAATTTCTAAAATTCAGCATCCTAAGGAGTGCTAGCAGTGTACTTGGAATAAAACTGTTCTTCATTTCACTGAAATTATATGACAAATAGGTTATATGCATAACTAAAATTCAAAGCAGCAAACCCAGACAAATTTCAGAAATAAACCAAATGATCTCAGTGAATGAACAAAAAAATGAACTAAGGTATTATTCACCTAGCTATCTTAATACTTACATCTTTGGATTTTACCAAACTAGACTCCCTTAGACCTCCTTTCTGTGAACAACCAAAACCAATCCCATCTATTTTTAACCCTTGCCTACTCCATGGGTAGGCTTTTATGGTCAGCAGGAAGCTGAACAGTGGAAGTCCTAATGAGATCAATATATTTCAACTAAAAATGCTCTAGATATCCATGGAATTAAAAGCTGTCCATCACCACCACAGTATACAGAAGTTCTGCCAGGTGCTGCAACCGGGCCAGTACAGCTTACTAACTGCAGAGGACACAGCTCACTACCCTGCTCTCTGGCTTTGTTATGTAGAAAGTTTGCAAGTGGCAGTAGGGCAGTATTTCCGTATTTAAGCTATAGTAAACTGATGGTGAAGATTTTAACTAACATACTACTGCTTATAGATCACTACCTGAATCCAGACTGTGAACTGAGTACAGAACTTTGGATCTTACTCAAAACAGAGGTGGAAAAAGCTTTAGTAAGCACAATGTAGAACAATAAACTAAAATTCCTTTTCACTTTGTCTGCTGCCTTCTTTCCTTTCACCTTTCTTTTTCCTAAAAGTAAAGTAAAACAGGAAATGCTACCTAACGAAGCAGATTTCTGTATTGTTGAATAAAATAAATATGATTCACAGAAACCATAATCAAAATTAAGCTTGTTTTACTCATCAAAACACACAATTTAAGCTTGAACTTTCAAAGACATCAAATGGGGATACCTGACTCCATTTACAATTGCTTGTTTACTTGCACCTAGTGTGAAAGTTGTAGCCCTGGGCAAAGCTAAATGGCTTTGTTTATTCAGATCAGTTGCCTCTTTTATGCTGGCCCGTTCATGCGATTACCCAATGTGCACACACACAGTGAATCCTCACAAATGCTCAGAAGAGATGTATCTTAGCTGATTTGTGCAGTGAAAAATGGGTGGTTTAAGGTATCAGTTGCTAAATCACATGCTAATGTTAGGTCAACTGATTTAATTCCAGATTTTTGTGCATACCCTTATATCAAATAGAACTCTTCCAGTCAACCTGTAGGACCAATCCTACAATATTTAGTTACTCAACCTGTATAAGAAAGTCAGATTCTGCCCCATGTCTCTTACCTTCTCTGAACTTGCTTAAAGTCAGGTATCTTTGGCTTAGGATGGCAATGTAATAGCCCAAGCTTAAAGCCTTGATAAGTTTTTAATCACCTTAGTGTCAGAAGTAATTATGCAGCTTTACTTTGTCCTCTTTTCCTCATTTCAAGACTTGTCAAGGAAGTCACCTTTTGCTATTGTTTAAATTATACAATTTAGGACCACAGCTCTATACACCATGCAACTTTCAGTGGGGCAAAAGAATCTTTTACAAAAACAGAACAAAAACCGAAGCCAGGTACTTATAGCCATTATTAGATATCCACACAAAACATTTGTTCACAAGTGACAGTTTAAGTACTTCAGTATGGATTTATGTGGCTAGCTTTAAAATACCTGGATTTAAAGCATTTTATATGCTGCTACTTCATCAACAATATTACATGGGAAAACACTTGTGAGTGTTACAAGATTAAGTCCTCAAAATCTAAAACATGTCTGAATTAAACTCACCGACGAAACAAGATTCAAATTCTGGGTAGGGAGCTGGGAAGGTTTTCAGCTGAACTCCAACTACACCACAGACAATATATCCAGGAGATATGCTCTTCATTTCTTACAACTCAATCAAATATGAAAGGCTTCACAAGAAGCCAGAAAAAAAGCATTTCCTAGGACTTCTTCTAACCCCAAACCACAAAGGATCTGCTGCAGATTATAGAGGCTTTAGAGTTTTCCTTAAAAGTGGTCACAGTAACTTCTAAAGAGGAATTTGTTACACAAATCTTTGTGCTTGCTGAGGCTATGCTGGTTTTTGCAACCACCAAATAATCTTATTGCAGTAAATTGGCTGTGGCCTGCAGAGGATTCATCACAAGGGCAAAAAGGCTGCAATTTCATTGTCTGTCCACCTCCAACACCCTGTAGATTCTAAAGGATGTGAGCAGCACCGGCTGCGAAGAAGAACCGACTGTGCATGGCTTGTAGGGAGGAAATGCTGAATCAGTGCATCCTCAGCTGCCCTGGTCATGTCCCTTTTCCACCAAGCTCTGCTCACTCCTCTGTCTCATTTCACAACTGCCTTTACCCTTCAGGTGACTTTTTGTCACCCAGATCTCTGCCGACTGTATTGTCAACTGGCAGAAACTCAGAAAGCCTGATCTAGCTCTCAGGATAGTGACTGCAAGAAGAATGTAATCAAAAGTGAGAGGGGCATATAAAATAATGAATGTTATTGAGAAAGCTAGCTGAGCTTTGCTAATATTTAATGCTTCCCACAGTGTTAGAAGGAGACAGAGAATAAGAAGGTAGAAATCTGGCCCTTAAATGAGACAAAGGGATAGCCTTGGCATTCTGTATCTATCCTGCAGGGCTACCTTCTCCATGGAACAGTAACATTTAAAGCAGTACACCTCACACATTTTAAAGAAGTGGGAGCAGGGAGAAAGGAAAGCATCACCAAAACAGTTAGTATGATGCTTTAGGTAAAAAATATTTCAAATTAACTGTGTTTCAAAATGTAAAATACTCTTTAACTGAGAGCACACTGCCAGCTCTAGGCTGCATGCCTTTGGGTGTCAGTTTTACACCAGCCTAATAGGCAAAATCCAGCAGCTAGCTTCCATTCCTCCATTTCCCCAGCCGTAAACTAGGAGCAGAGATGTAGTTTGTGAAGAATGTTGTTGTGATGAAGAGGGCTGATTGTTTCACGGGCAGGTTACTGGATACAACTGCCTTCAAAATTTACTGTGCTCTTTAAGTTTTGCATCTTCTACTGAGCACAACATAAATGCTTATTGCAATAAGCTATAAAGCAGAACTTATCTGAGAGCAGCATCTCTGACAGCTATAGGCAAAGGATCAAAATGCATGTCTTGCAATGGTTTGTTAGCTAACAAACATCAAGGATTTTGCTTTTATTTTTGGACTCTAACAGGTATGAGCCTATGGTTTTACAAGATTCTTTGACAAGCAATACAATCAAAGCATAAGAAGCACTTGTACTTTTTACATCCAATAGGATGTTAGACTGAATCTTCAACATTGTAAAAGGAAAAGCCATGAAAATATGTTGGTTTTATTTTTTATTCACCCACTAACTACATTATATTAAACTTCCTCAATTTTCAAATGGAAGCTAGACATTAAGTCTGAGGCAAAAGCCAGTATTGCTAAAAGAAAATATCTTAATTTTGTATATTTGACTAGACAGTATTCGAGGCTTATTGTCCTTGTAACTCACATTGAATAGCATTTGCCTCCATATTCACCCTTTGGACAACCATTCTCAGCTATTTTCACCACTGCCTCCTAGGTCTTTCTGATCACCTGAAATGCACAAATGCCATCTAAGACTTTGTCTTATACCTGCCAAGGGTAAGGAGGAAAGCTGTTACGAAGAAGCAGAATGTAAATTTTACAGAACAATAGGCAGATGAGACTTCAGCACTTTCCAGTATTTCCAGTGAGTCTGACAGAGCTGTGGACAAAATAAGGAAGTCTGAATTTACAAATGTCATCTATAACCATAAAGCAGAACAAACTGTTTTCTTCACATTAAGTTAAGAAAAAATGGACAACATCAGCTTCTGTCTTACTTTGATTCCTCCTGCCTTTTAACTATTTTTCTGCCATGTTCTACTTTGCATTAAGACAAAACAGACCTGTGTCTCTGAAATCAAGAGCATACCTATATGCCTGGACTCTAGAGACCACCGGGCATGTGTTTTCCAGAATCTGCAGCATGCACGTGCCAGGTTACTTTTACCTCCTTTGGAGCCAAGAGATGAAACTGAGGCAGAAACACCTGAATGACACTGTTTGTAAATGCAGAATTACAATATCAAGAACTCAAACCAGACTGTGTTTGGACACCTCATATGGAGAATTATCTCCTGCATACATAGCAAAGGATAGAGAAAAAAATCTTTGTGATCATCTTCCTTCATCACTCTGCTATTTCACACTGCCTTTCAGACTGTTGATTTGCCTCTGCAGCTACGAACCAGATGCCTGCAGGTAACTCAATGCCACACATAATGCAGAAGGCAGTGGCTCTGTTGCCCTCCCCTGCAAAGTTTGGTCCTCTCAGCTTGCTAATATTGACAATAAACCTGCAACACCAAGGGGAACTCCCATGGTGATCAAAGAGAAAAGGCATTAGGGGAAAAAGATGCTCTGGAGTTAGGGACCACTGAATCATGGAAGGGCATACCTACAAGAAAGCATGAGAGAGTCCATGGTGAAGTAGTGGGGGTGAGACCTTAAGCAGCTAGTGGCCCTAGCTCAGGCTGGTATCTGCTTTCCACCTCTCTTTCCCATTTACAGCCTAGGACAACAGCATTTCTTTACTTCCAAGCTGCAGTGAGCTTTGTTGCAAATAATGAGATCTCTCAGAGACTTTTGTTGTTATTTTTATGTTATTTTGGACACTGGGCAAAATCACAACCTGCAAGTACTTCCAGTTAGAAAGTAATNTCTCTAAGCCCTGCAGGAGTCACAAGCACAAAACCATGCCCTTACCCCCAGCTGTAAGCCTCAGATTAAGCCAACAGTTGCTCCCCAAATGATCCATCTGCCTCTGCCTTTTCCTCTCATGACTTTCTCCTTGAACCTATGCTTCTTTCTTTTCTATTTCTTTTTCTTTTGCTGCTGCTTTTCGTCCTCCTTTGCTCCTGCGTTTAGCAGGCACATCACACAATGCCCATGGAAATCCAGAGCACCATGAACACCTCTGCTCCAGGGACTGGCCCACACCGCTTTATGTGAGTTGGATGGTTGCATTAAGTGAAAGTCACCATGACAGACGAGATACACGGAATTGCACAGCAACACAGGGCCTTCATAATGAAACATACTGGGTAGTAATTTCATTAAAACAGGTAAGAATACTTTCTGAGTCTCAATATAAACAATTGCTGATTATTTAATAGACAAACTCCAGTTCCAGTCTGCATTCTAGGTTGGCATGGTTTTGGCTCTAACGACATCCCGATACAAATCTCTGTTTTCCAGTAACGTACATACTGCAGGATCTACAAAAATCTGGTTGTTCCAAGAGCAAACAACCTAGTTCCCTAGGACAAACCTTCAATAAAACTAAACTAGTCATAGAAAGAAAACTGTAAAGTAAGGTAAGCCAGAAATCATTATGTGCTTTGCAGTTTTAAGCTGTCTGGAAGTACTCCATAAACTAAATTTTGGTTCTATAGAAAACTGACATTGCTATGAATGTACACACACATTTGTTTCAAAATGACTCTGCAGTCATTCTACAAGCATATAATAACTTCTGTAAATAATGCACACAAAATTCTCTTCACAATATTCACTTGAACTTCAAAAAATTGCAGTGTCTATCAAGTTAAATTGTCAATAAACATGGTTCTCTCATGTGGGAGTTTGTGAGACTCCAATCAGGACTTTATTATATTGTGTTCTATATATGGTCTTTTATGTCAACCAGCTTTTGTGCTTATAATGCTGCCCAAGGGAGTCAGAGAGAAGAAATATATTTGACTCTTGAAATATCATCTTTCCATTTGTAAAACACTGTGTGGCCAGAATGCTTTATAAATAGTATTCCTGCACTCCTGCTGTGGATGTCTATGGCAATATCTGAAAGGTGTTTTCTACATTAAAGCCTTTTTAAAAATTTTAGTCAAAACTATGCTTATTGGATGTGAATCATTCCTATTGTTACTGTCCAATTCCTGTCAACTGTGTTCCATTTCCAAACTGCAGCAACTACACAACACAAATTAAGAAGTTTGGGTAAAATCACAATAAAGAAAGAACACAAACAGGAGACACTGGCATGGAAAACCTCCAACAGATCAAAAGAATAGAAAAAAAATGGCTTCAAGTCTGATTTCATACCACTGTGAATTAATTCCATGGGATTAGCGTAAAACTAAATTAATTGAGAGCAGGATCTGACCAAGCATGCAGGAAGAGCTGTGATGTTGATTTCACAGCACATTGAAGCAAGGTGTCAGTCATAATTTGTTACATATAAGGCAAAATGCCGTAAAAATGAAAGATGCACTTTGCAATATGAATGTTTTCCTTGTCCACGGGCTAACTGATCCTACAGCATTTGCAGCTATAAGAATCACTAGCCATCATAGACACTCTCTCTCTGGATGCTACTGCCCATGATTTTATTCATCTGTGGAAGGTGCTCCCTTCAGTGCCCCTGAAGTCTAGGGGCTCTAGGTCCAATTGCTTAACCTGACAAGTAGGCTCAGATACCAGGCTGGGGATCTGGAGAGTTCAACTGCTCCCGCAATATCAATGGCCAGAACAGTTTTGGAAAATAGCATTTCATTAACTTCATGTCCCACCTATGTTAGTCAGTTCTCACAGCACTAGCCATCTAAAAAATAAAAAAAAATAAAATTCCACGGTTAAAATTGCTTTCTTAATGCTATGACAAATCATGGTGAGACATGCCACTGGTTTTCCCAGCTAAAGGCCTGCCTGGCCATGCTCATGAGTAGCACCCAGAGCAGCTTTACACAACACCAGAGCAGTCACGCTGTGGCTCAGCTATCCTCCGCACCCCTCACTGCTTTCACTCCTGGCCTCCACCACACTCAGAGTCACAGGCAAGTAAGGACAACTTTATAAACTACTCACTGAGCTCATTAAAGGATGGCAAATCAGGAACTATAACAGGATGCACACCCTTTCATGTCTCATTTCTAGCTGAAAGCTTATTCGGGTTGGGAATAAACAAGAGCTGCTCCTGGATTAATAGTGCCATCTGTGAAACAAAGACTGCAGAATTGACCTGGGTGATAGCAGATTTTGGTGTACTTGCAGAATCTACTGCAACATAGCCAATGCCTAGCAGTCTCCTCGGCACAGCCGGAGAAAAGCAAAGTACATACTTCCATAGGGTGCAGACCAATTGTTTCACCAAAGACCTAAAAGTCAAGAGTCAGAGGTTTTGCAGAGCCTCTGTGGACACTGCTCTATGGACACTCATCTGTGAAAGAGTTGAACAAACTAATTTCTGATGGAAGTAACTTAGTTTAGTAACTGTACTAGTTTTAGTTGTAATTGTGTTAATACAGAAAAGGGTCATCCTTTGGTTTAGACCATAGAGAATGACAAGGTACCTTGGAAGAAAACAAGTCAAGACATGCTAAACTAAAAGGGACACAAATTATGCCAAAACACAGAAAGTACAATTTTTTTGCGAGCATGGAGGAAGAGTTCTATCCACAGAAGCAGGGGTATTTTTGTCTTATCTGTCCTCTTATTACATAAGGACGCACACTGACAATCCGAAAATTCTGTCGTACGAAGCTCTTTTCTGCCCAAGAAGCAGCTACAGATCCAGCGGCAGATTGAACTCTAATGATTTATTTCATTTGGGCAAGGTGCTGAATTTATGTTATTTAGCTCTTGGAAACATGGGACAGACATCTTCCAGAGAAAAGGAGACCTGTTGGCTAAATCCTGGGTTGCCTGGTTGGCAGGGCACCTTTCAGATCATCTAGTCCAACCATTTGACATGGAAAATTAATCCAGAAATCTAAGACTACATATTTTGGTATAAAAGTCATAGCAATTGTGATAACTTTTGTGGGAAAATTAACTATGCCTTCCTGGACCATGAACGAAAACCCTACAAAAGGACTTTCATATGTCTCTGATAAAAGTACTGTGAAAAAGCTAATAAAAGACACTGCGTGTCTTATACTTGTCATTCTGTTTTACCTCAAACCAGGAAAAGACCTAAAGACAAGTAAAACAGAACAACAAAGAACTACAAAGTAGCAATGTCCCAAATAAAAAACACCAAATCACTTGCATCACAAGTTCTGAGTTGTGAAAGTCTGATGTGGCGATTTTGATTCTACTTACGTAAAATTAATTTAGAAAGATAAATGTATTCAGTGCTATCACTACACTACAAATTTCCTATAATAATACCCTGTTTGCTATTGAATTGAAACAGAGTGATTTAAGCCTTTGCAGCAAATCTTTCATTATCAATTTTCATGTAATTCCTCCTACTGGGAACTAAAGCCCTATTTTGTGTAATTATTTCAGGCATTTTATCTCTCGTAATGTGAACTAAACAGAAAGAAGAATTAGAATAATCTCTGCACTTTGTTTTCTCTCATTTAGGATCTCAGAGTTCACTGCAATGCATGTGCATGTGACATCTTTAGAAAAAAACACATTAAATTTTTCTTAATTAATTTGCTCCCTTCTTTCATTAGTTGAAGAGAAATCTGCCTCTGTGATCTAAATTCTACCAGTTGGTTTTTGCTGATGATAAAAAGCATTTCATCTGCTAGGTCATTTATGCCCTCCAAATTTGTCAAATTATGTCAAATTTGTCATTTATGTAAACTAATGCCTAGTGTCTAATACCTAGAAAATTTTCTGATTTCAGGAGGGAACTAAATCATTAAGATGAATCTCAGTTTCATTTATAAAGTGATATTTTTGCTGCTTTACTGTTGTGAAGACAACCTTGTAAACATAGATTAACATAAGCCACTTACTACGATCAAACAAGTTAAAGCAAGCAAGTTTCATTTCTGCATTAAAAGGCTGAGAGTGATGGTGTGGTCACATGCAAGAGGCAGTTTAGCAAACGAGAAGCAAACCTTCTTCTTATATATTACATCCAATATTATTGTATTTATCTTCCCCAAGATACCAGCAAAGATTTTCAGCAATGACTGCACCAAGATCAAGGGTTCCTTTAAAAAGTCATAGGTAGAAGGTATCGGTTTCAGGATAGCTGCTGTTTCTTACATTCTTCTCAGTGAAACTTCAGCTTGAAGTACCAGGACACTCACTCTTGCAAATGAAAAATTTCCTATGCCTTTTTAAAGTCCTTTAAAGATAATTACAATTGTATGATGTTAAACAGAAATAATCCTATACACTTAATAAACAAGGTTTCAGAATCTCATGAAGAAAAGGTTTGATTCAGGATTCTTTGCCTGGTTACATTTGGTCTTCAAACTGATTTTCTCAGAAGAAGGACCATTTGACTGTAGGGTGTGGAGTTGTTTTTTTTCTAAACACTTTCTAATTCAGTCTTGCATTCTCTGTCTCTTTTTTTTTTTTCCTTTTCATAAGGTCTATACCACTAACATAAGCACCGTTTTTCTTTAAAACTGTCAGTTTTTCTGAAACAGCTGTCAATGACCTCAGAGCTAAAAGTTACATATGACCTTTGCTGTGGTCAGAAATATCTGTCAGAACTTTAATACCAGAGTGCAAAACACTATGCAGTGCAAATCTCACTTCTTTGCGAGAGATCTACAGAGCTATTCAAAAATCCGCTGATAGCATGCATTCATCTGCTGCAGATTAAATAGGCTTAGTTTTCAGTAAGTGTCATGGAGAGATGTAATTATGACTCCTATCTATTCACTCCCGCTGCACACATTTATGCTATTTGAGCCAGAAAATCTCACAGCAATAGTTGGTCATTATCTCCTCCATGAACTACACCACTGAATGCAAGAAACATCCGGAGGAAAAGCTTATCAAAATATCCAAATGACAGACAGCTGTCAGTGTCTAAAAAAAGCCAATGCAGCCCGCCAATAGAGAGACCTGGACACTGAGGAATCATCGGGCTGTGCATAGCTTTCTTAAGTAACTCTTCATTATGACCTTTCAACTAAATCTACCTATGATTTCAGGGCTATGGATGTAGTAGCTTCTGCCATAGATGTAGTCATCTGGCAAAACTCCCACCAGCATCAGTTTTTGATGCTGACCGTGGATTCCACAATAAACGCAGACTTTATGTCAGCTTAATGGTGAAGGAGACGTGGTCTAATAAGAAAAGATCAACACGACAAGGCAAAACAAAGAGCAAGGTTAGAAAACCTTGTGATACTCACAGGGATGCACACCCAGCAGTTCAGAGGACAGAGGTGGTGTAACTTAATCCCTGGTAAAGTTGTGGCAAACTAGGGGAGATTTATATTTAAGGAGATCCATGCCTGCTTCTGAGAGGCTGTTTTTCTGAATTCAAATGCAGCTGAGCATGGAAGCATTGACTGGAGCCTGACACTCCTACAGGAGAACTAACTCCTGTGTTGTGCCTGCTTTAGGTGGGATCTCCTCTTTATCATCAATGTCACCCATGCCCACAGTTTTTAAGTAAATACGGCTTTGATTAACATTTTCCACATAATCCATTTGCTTTTTGGTTAGCTACAGCATGAATAAAAAATGGGACAAAAATCCTTTGGGAGGGACTGAGGAGAGTAGGACATGATTGTTCTATAGAGTAATTGGCTCCCCTTGGGAACTTCTTGGACTTTCCTGTCTTCTGCAGTCTTTTTGCAAGCACAGGATGGAGATCACCCTTAAAGATCCCTGGCACTAAATCACGCAACACACCAAGATGTTCATGCAAGTAAGAGTTTTTGGGACTGAGCTCATAATTTCTAAGAGCAAATACATTAGGATTTTATAAGCTCAGAAAGGCTTGTGGGAGTAATAATCCATAAAGCCTATTAAGCTATTAAGGTAACCAAATAAAGCATCTGCATTTTGATCTGCCTCCAATCTAAATGCTCAGCATGAGGCTTTCTTAGTGATAGAAAGAAGGCAGAAGAAATCCTTCCCCAAGAGACAATTTTCTATTTTTCAGCTACCATTAGAAAAGAATCCAGAAACTTCTTCCACTTTTACAACATCTTATATTGGTGTAATGCTTTTAATATTTGAAAATGTCTTCTCTGTTAAAAGGATTTTTCATTCCTTAAGACAAAGGATAGAATACACCGGTTCCTCCAGCCACACTACTCCCACAGCTATCTCTACTCCACTTACTACTTGTTACTGCTGCTTCACACTATTGGCTGGATGTTCCCCACAGCATTTGTTTCTCTTTCATTCTTTTCACTTTCATTCAGAATTAGCTTAAACACAAATTTCTGTGCTGATCATGACAGGCAGGTTCATGACCTAGCAAAATTAAATTAAATGGAACATTTTAGCTAATGTTCTTTGGAGGTTGCCATTTTACACTCCAACTATCTTGTTTTTAACTTAGTCAAATGATAAAGTTCTTAGACTTTATATTCTTCTGGTAGGAAAGACCTAGCAGGACCAAACACATGGCTACAGGTAGCTTACAATATATATATATTTTTTTTTTTCATTGAATGTCATGTGCTAAAATCAAAAGCAATAATCTTAGCTTTTCTGCATAAGCCTATAGGTGCACATTTGCTACCCTCAGCAGTGGTCTATCTATTTTGTTGGAATCAAAACAAGCTTTCCTCCTTCACAATGAAAATGGCTTACAGTTTTGGTTTTATAATTGTGAAATTGTATTCTCAGATGTGAGATTTCATATATGTATCTTGAAATAATCATAATCAAATTATAGGAAAAATGGTAATGCATTCATCAAATTCTGCATCAGCATTGACCAATTCATCCAATATTCATTGTAGGAATATGTAGAAAAACTCTGAAAAATTTTACTATTTCAGAGTCAGAGAAAAGTCATTGATTAGCAAAACTGGTTAAATTGAAACCATCCAATAAGATAATGTACAGTTTCTCATTTAATTGCAAATTCCCCATTTTGACATATTATTTCATTACATTTTCTTTATTTTTAACTTTCTTTCCTTTTCCAAACCCTTGGATGTTTTATTTCCAAGACTATGTACAATTATAATCCAAAAATAAAAACTAGAAAGGCTTTACATATAAGCCAATGAAACAACACTGATTATGATAGGAAACTAAAAGATGAGTCTGTTTCCATGGTAAAATATAACTACTATATTAGACATGGGAACTGCAGCAATTAACAGAACCTGCAGCAAAGACATCTTCTCCCCGAGTTCTCCAACAGGCCAGAGCTGATCTTCTTAAGTAATGCTGACTGTATAATTTTTCCTGTTTACTTTTTTTTGTGCCAGGTGATATTTACTTACCACACACCATGGCAAATGAAGAATGTGTACGAACATCTTGGAAGAAAAAAAATGGTGGTTCAGAAAGTTTGTCTGGAGGATGAATTGAGAAGACATAAAAATTTCACTTTTTCATGTTTATCATTTTAAGTCTCACCAAATAATACTTGTTATCTGAATGACTGAGAACTACTGAGAATAAGTGGGCATGGTAAGCTTGGATTTCTAGCAAATATATTATACACACTTGTGAAGGGTACAATTAGATGATTCTTACATTTTTCCTTCACTTATTCAGATACAGCCATTACAGCTTTATTAACCATTATTTATTAATAACCATCAACTATTTTGGTTTATTAACCAAAATTAATACAAATATTTTTACAGTGTAAAATAAAATAAAGTACTCTTATATCAACACCAAACCTTTGCCTTGTTCAACCAGATGGCTTACAGGAGGAAAGATTATAACATTCAGTCATTTCGTTTATTCTAAGTCTCATGTAAGTAATTGTAGTGATTGTGTATTTATTTTGCAAAGTGTTTTTCAAAAAGTAGACTGTAACCACTAGGCCCACTTCTGAAGCTTTAAAAAAAAAATCTACTGATTTTAATGCCTGAAGTTCTCTCTGTCTATCAAAGAAAATAGCTTTATTTACCACTGAAATATTTCTGGCTGAAAGGCAGCTACCACTTACTGCTTACACAAAAATCTGAGACACGGAGAGGTCAAGAAACTGCTTGGGAAAACCAGATGATAGGGACTAGTTGGTCTATATTAAATATTTATTGAACAGCATAATTTTCTTGACAGTGGTAGTACATTGCCATATGGTTACTGTCTTGCACCTGAATTTAGCACATCTCTCAAGTGAAGTATTCTGCATGTATTTTACAGTATTTCTTATCCAGAACACGACACAGTAGCTAATCCTTCCAATGTTTTAAGAGATTTTTTATATAAATCCCAGAAAGGCCAAGACAAATCTCAAGAGAGGCCCAACACTTCTGTGCTGCGATTAGAGAGGCTTCTCCTCTTGCTGTGTACTGTTTCTCATTGCATCCCTGATACAGCTACACATGACCAAAGGCAGGAGTCCCATCATTGTTGTCTCCTGTCCTACAATTTAATACAATGTGCGCCTGTACAAATCAGCAGATTAGACTAACATATCAGAAATTTTGCTTGGGCACTTGCACTGCAGTTGACTCTAAACCACTGATGTGAGAACAAGAGCAGTCCCCTGTGGATTGCTCAGAATCTGAAGCAAACACTGATCTGCTGCGTCTCCCACACAGATGACAAGCACCAAAGGGGAATAACGAGGTTAGTGGGGAAGACTGCAAGCTGTCCCTGTGGTTCCTTGAAGGATCCACAGAAGCACTGATGAAATTTCATTTCCAACTATATCTGGAATTTACCATATCTGACAAGTTCGATAAATAAATTCTAAGTAATTTTGCATAAATATCTTTGCTTCAAATGGAATAAAATTAGTAGCGGACATAAGTTGCATTTAAATATAAGATCATTAGTCTATCCAAATGACTCTTACCAGAGATGCTTTGCAATCAGCTTACATTCGCTGTGCTGTCTTCTATGCAAATGGAAAGGATAAGCAGGATCTGGCATTTGATCAGACAAATTTGTGACATCTCATTCCTCCTTGTGAGCTGTTGGGACACAGCTGGGACATAACTTTCTCTGACATGAGAGAGGGAACAAAACTTTGCTTGCATTTCTTTTATAAGAACAAGCACTTCATTCATCCCTGGATGCCTTCCTGCTTGCACTAATGTAGTTTTCTGGGTACTCCAGCATTTTTCTCTTAAAAGCCTCAGAACTCTTTCATAGACATTTTTAAAGAGTAAAAGCTATTCCCACACTATGTATGAGAATATCCATTTCTTACAGCCCTTTGGATCTAGAGTTCTGCTCTGATGAAAGATAAGAGAGCCTAATCCTAGCTCTGTAATGAGAAAGGTCTCTTCCCCCCAATACATTCACATTTTTGTTTAAACAACATTAATTCCCAAATTTACTTGGATTTCTGAAAATTGGGCACCAGAGTAACTTCATTCACCTCAGTAAAGCAACTCCAGATCTCCCATGTGGTTGTTACAGAATTTGGCTCAGTATGCTATATCCTACTAAGATTTTCTCTAAAGAGCTGTTATTTACCTGCTAAGCCATATATTTTGGTCAGAGCTGTTTATGAGTGAAGGTTGTGTCCTAGATTTATCACCTAGGAGAGTGCCTTGCCAAAGCCCTAAGGAGGCTGTGAGAAATACAGCATGTAGTACTTCATACCGGTGCTTTATAGGATACAAATAATTCTAGGGATATGACACAAATCCTTGAAAGTTTTAGCATTTGCTCTGTTTTGGAGAGGTAAATCTTTTCAGTTACGCATTATGAGGAACAGATGGAAAGATATGTGAGTCCTAACAAAGAAGATGCCAACTCTTGAGCTAGATTTATGTCCAGTTTTTCTGTTTCCAGGCAGAAAATGGAATTATATTCTTTATACTGCTGTTGAATTCTTGGTTTAAATGCTGGTACAGACCAACTAGCCCTGCTGAATCCCATATATCCTATTACTTCTTAACTTCAATGACCAAAGGCAGGGGCAGAGCTTCTCTTACAAGGAGGGCAGGAAATAGTCCTATAAGCTACTGAAAGCTCCCATGTTTTAGTTCGGAAATATCTAAGCAGACACCTAGTTGGAATTTGTATATGAGTTTATTTAATTATTTAAAATACAAAAGGAAAAATATTCTTGGTCTAGTCATAAGCCTCATGTGTAGCAGTGTTTATATTCCTGTAAGGCAGGAAGTTGATCTAAGTTCATCTTTATTTGCCAATAAATGGCAGCTTTAAAAATGTTAGCCATTGGTTCTATTTCCCCAAGGACAATGGTGACCTCAAGTAGGAGGATTTCAGCTTTATTGAGAGCTTTATTGTTTATTAAGACAGGTAAGACCTGAATGACCTTGGCAGTCCTTGCAGAGGCGGAGAAGGAAAGATCACATAGATGCTTACGGGCATTTCTAGTGATATATCCAGCAAATGACAGTAAGATATTAGGATTGAGGTAATACTGGTAATGTGAGCTGAAGCTACGAACAAATCCACTTTCTGCCTGTAACTGTAACTCTTTTTCCCCTGTGAAGTCTCTGCAGCCATGCAGAATGCTTGCACTTCTCCAGATGATAAAAACTGCTGGGTCTATTCTGAAACTGAAAATCTTATTAAGAGTATCTTTGATCTGAGTAAAATGTGTGCTTGAGAACCTTTGTGAAGGTTCCTCAGTGAATGCTGTGGCTTTCTGTTTAGCCACAGACAATATGAAAAGAGCAAGAGCAGCCTCCCACGTCATAAATGTATCTTTTCCTGATGATCTCCCTCCTAGAGAAGGCTGTACCATCACTGTACATTAAGGACAAACTACAGAGTCTTAAATTCCTAAAAGTAAGCACTACTTATTCACACCAGTCAGTCAAACACATTAGCAAATATTCTTGGTACACCCTTTGATGTACTGTACTGCTGTCTGTTTACCCACATGCAAAATTAAGATAACAATACAGACTTTTTGGGAAGTGACTTGCCAGTCACACATGGAAAATTCAATGAATGAGTTAAATATTTGGTTCAATTATCCAATACCTCCACTATTCCCTTGTCAATTGATATTTCTGTTTCCATCTGTTTCTAGTTAAATCCCATGCATCTTGGGCAATAGCTTTGATTGGTAATGAAAACAAACATTTGAAGAGCTACTCTTTCTGGCTGATGCTCAGAATGCTTTTTATTGTTGAAATGCATATATAAATTCAAACAAGAAATGAAAAGTATATCTTGGTCTAACCCTAAATCCTACATAACAGAAACATTTGCTTTTTATTTTATGAAATCTACAAAACAAAGCATCCTTCCAACATTGTACTGAAAGCCTGCCTCGCAATAAACACGTACCAACATGTTAACCTGTTGTAAGCAGGGACCAAATCAATGTAAGCAGAATCATCAGCAGAGTGATGAAATAAATGTACAAAACCTTCCTTTTTAGGGTCCCGCTGCTACCACCTACACACTTTCCATATAATTCTCTAGGAGGCAGGAATCTTCTGATCAGAGCAAAAGGGAAGCCTCATGATAACCTGGATCAGGTCCACCTGAAAACTCTTCCCTGGTATGCTTTGCTCCACTGATCTAGCTGGGTGCTTGCATGAGTAAGGCCCTGTCAGTTACCCAGGCCAGGCACTTCATGCTGTTTCCATGGAAGCCCTCAGCTCCTACACTTTCTATTCTGTCCTTGGCCAGAACACTATTATTTGGATAATGACAAAACCTATCAAGAAATGAGCAAGTCCTTCCAGTCAAAATGAAGGGATGAACTTGTTTTCTCTGGAATCAACAGTACAATACCTACTCATCGCAACAAAGATTCACCCCTAGAGTTGATACTGTTCTTGACTCTTCTGCAATCCAGCAAAAAAGCAGGATCCTACTCTTTTGGTGTGCACTTACTGGTGCTGCTTCTGAAGTCTTGGAATGAACCAAGAATAAATTCCAAATTAAATCTTGCTGACAAACTGCAAGAAGGAGTTCTCACATTCAACAGCCAATGCAGTATTTCGAAGTTTGCGAACCTCAGGTTTAGTAGAAGTAACAGATTAATTCCTTTAAAGGTCTTGACCTTTGTTGCATACACAGTTAATGATCATCAGGGAGATGAAGCCGCAATAAATATCCCAGTTTAACTCACCTTCCACAGTTTTCACTGGGGTGATGACTGAAACTGTGGACATCATCAAAGTTCCAAATGCTTTAACGTACCTCTAGTCACCACAAAGACAGCACTACTAACATAGCCACTTCTTGTATGGACCTATCTTTTCACAGAGGTTGCAGGCACGATGAGAGGGCTGTTGACTTTGCATTAACTTTGGCAGAGATAGCTCAAATTTTCTTCTTTGTTGTATGTGAGGCGAGACAGTTGAAATAGCAGGTTCTAAATTCAAGACCTGTTCTGTTCTTACTTAGTTAAAACTTTCTCCCAGATCAGATGTTGCTGTAGCAGCATTTTTTATGTTTGCTGTTCAATGACTAAAATGCACATTCATTGTCACAGTTGTTTCTTGCTCTGCAGATTATGGCTATACTTACAGGTGCATACATAGTTCATCTTCCAATTGTTATTGAGTGGCTCTTGGTTTTATTTACTGAGTTCAAGTCAAGAAGGCTGAAAATACGGTGCAAGGAAAAAATGAAGCATTAATGTACACAGTCCATGAATTTTCTTTGTTCTATCAACCCTACAGAGAAAGATTGGTTCAAAAGGGTAATTTTCTTCTCATTTTTATATAGCCTTCCCATCCATTATAATTCTCCTTGATTCCAGTACAATTCAGTGCAAAGTCTTCCACTGCATCAACTGCAATGGAATGGAGAGGAGGTTTTTGTTTTTTTCATTTCTGTTTTGTTTGAATATATATTTTCTTCATTCTCCAGAAAGCATAGAATCATAGAATGGTTAGAGTTGGAAGGGACCTCAAAGGTCATCGAGTTCCAACCCCCCTGCCATAGGCAGGGACACCTCCCACTACACCAGGTTGCTCAAAGCCCCATCCAGCCTGGCCTTAAATACTTTCAGGGATGGGGCATCCCCAACTTCTCTGAGCAACCTGTTCCAGTGCCTCACCACCCTCACAGGAAATAATTTCTTCCTAATATCCAATCTAAATCTCCCCTCTTCCAGTTTAAAACCTTTAAACTAGTACACATTAAAATAATGTAATGCAGACTGGTTTCCAGCTTTTTTCACCTGTTTTTATCATCTTGTGATTTGTTGGACTTCATGAAGAATGCTGAGGCTTAAATACTGCATTTGACAGTATAAGTCATTTGGCTGAAGAGCTCTTTGAATTAATAAGGCACTGGAAATCAGTCCATGTCCTTCTCTGCTTGTGTCATAATATGGCTCTTACTGTGCAGATAAGGCAGCCAGGCTGACAACACTGACTGCAGTCTGTTATTCTTTGATGAAAACAGTGCAGATCTTCCCCATCAGACATGAAAAGGTCAAAGAAAGCAATTGAATGTTGCCTTAAAAGAGACATGCTCAGGCATTAGTATTTTACACTCAAATTGTTTTGTGACTTAATGAAAAAGGTAGCAAATGAGTTAACAGGTGAGTTCAGCTTTTTGTTGTTGTTTTTTACCATCTGTAAAGCTTTCAAAGCATTTTGTAGGACCTAGTTTACAGTCTTTCAAAAAGTACATGTTGGCTAAGAAATATATGTCAGCAGCAACAGCCTATAAGAAGATAATGGAAAAAAACCCTACCATTCTGTGCAAGCCATCTGCCCTTAGATACTTACTAGGGCAGAAAGCTGTAAATCAAGGTATATTGTCCCTGTCTCACTTCCTAAGCATTTTAACTCCCTTCAACATTATGAAGCCAAACTGGTGACTAATCAAATCTGTGAACTCAGTGTTCTTGTTTTATTAAAACATTGTTAAAATTTAACAAAATGATAATGGAATTCTTTAGCATGATTTTTTTTTGTCCATAGGTGAATTGCATTGCTTTATACCAGCTTGCTCTTAAAACAAGGATGTCCATTTGCTTTTAGAAGTCACTTACTACAACCAACAATGAAACAAACCAAAATTACATTGCTATATAATAGCTTGCATGTTTTATATAAGTCTCTACAATTATGTCCATATACAGAAATGTGTTTTATAGAAACTTTTCATTACTTCCATTATGTGGAAATGGTCAAAATCTAGAGAATCACAGTTTAGTAAACAATAACATAACTCTTCTGTAGTTTCTTCTATGAGCAGGGAGCTTATCAGTATGAAATTATGGAAAAGGTGAAAGGTTATATTCTGTCACAGGATGATGATGTCATGTACATATTTTCATATGTAAATATGGGGAATAGCTAAAAGCCTGGATGTGTCAAAAAAAGCATTTCCAGTAGAGATTGGCAGCCCTTCAAAACTCACTGACAAAGTCTCAACTGCAAGATGGTGAAAGCTCTAGTCATATGCCAAGAGGAAATACGGGTTCTGACTATGGCAGGTGCTGGGAAGGACACACAGGTGAGCATGAGACAAGAAACCTCAGAGCTTGATTCCTCTGTGGAGAAAAAATGGCAGAATGGGGACACAATGGCATTTTTAAAATTTTTCAGAATATAATATATAAGAATATAAACTGGTCAGATACAATTAGTCCAGATAAGAGAATGTGGGAATGGTAAAATTCTGAGCATAAACATTTCTATCTGCTTTTTTCTTATATGCTGCTTTGGTAGGGGTCTACAAACTTGACCTCTATAGTCAATATAGTTGCCTCTGATTGCAAGCATAGGGGACAGAAGTTCATCCCAATGCTACGTTGACAGGTTCTGCAAGCAGTACTTGTAGCATATCCTGATGAAAATCTAGGAGATTCTATTTTTAGTAAGATTTTTCAAAAGAGCATTTAATATATTTGGTGATTATGTGCAAGTAACCAAATTCTCCAAATTCTCCACCAAATGAAAACTGCTGATATTTACAGCAGTAAATTCAACACACACACCTGCACTCCTACCCCTGAAAATACTCCACTTCAGAATGAAGCAGAATTTGGTTTTTATTTATTTATGCATTTTATTTTAATCATGTAAATCTTCTATTTTTTTCTGAATTGGGCAGAAAGGATACTTTGGAAAGATTTACAGCCATCTACTAAAATAAAGCTGCATACAGAAATTGAGAAAATTTTCACACACAGTGATATATATGTGTCACTTCGAGAAATCTACTCATTTTCGGGATAGACAAGGAAGAAGGTTCATATAATTGCTTTACCTGTGTACCCTAAATGAAAATTTTGAAACAAACACCTCCATCCTGATGCAGGTTTTGACTATAGTCAAAACTACCATAAGTGAACTAGAACTGCATTTGAAGAACAGTGTGAGTCAGAACTAGTTCAAGCTTATATGATATTTTATAGCTATATAAAGTTCTTGTTCATTCTGCTAGTACCTAGAAAAGATATTTTGTGCTTAAGCCACGGAAGATAGAACATAACCTCAAAGACTCAGCAGGGGACTAAATTTATATCACTGCCTTTTAAATCCTTACATCCTAGGAATTGTAAAAGACTATCTTTGCTGTGCTATAATAGCCCTTAAAAACAAAGGGAGTATATATGTTGCTAGATGCAATAGCACTAATTGCCTTGGAAGTCACGTGGTTGACTTAGTCTAGTATGTAAATATAATAGTCTATTTAATTTATCACAACCAATGCCTATTAAAATACTTAGCCATATTAAAAAAAATATTACAAAATCACCTGAAAAAAAAATAATAGATAAATCTGATTTACTTAAGCATAGTAGTGAATTATTGTGTTCACATCATAAACCCACTCAGAATACTTTGTGAAATAATCCCACAGGGAGAAACTAAAAATTATATGACAGGAACACCAAATAAACATTACTCTGCTGCTTCCATTTAAAACCAGACTGTTTACTTTGGAATTTATAATGAAATTTATTTCCTGTATTGTACTTAGTAAGAATGCAGCTATTAATTTGGATGCAAACAGCCATAGTGATATCATATAGAATATGGTATGAAATGAAATAAAAAACCAAAACATTTTACTAAACAATGGGAGAGGACACTGCCTTCAATACCCACATATGCACTTAAGAATATTTAGGAAACCCCTTTATGAGTTGGAAGTCTGACTTAGCATCCCCTTGGCCTAACACACACACACTCACGTGCACACCGCAGTCCATGGTTTTGAAAAGAGATAGCAAAGTAGAAAAAAAACAACCAACCAACCATAATTCCCCTTTTAGCTCTAATGAGTAAATTTTATTTAGTTTTATGAAATATCCTTCAAAACCAGTAATTCTAAAGTACATAAGGACCTCTTTATGCTTAACTAAACATAAGGTGCTTAGATTTAAGTCACAGTGACACTGAGAAAACATATCTTAAAATGATATTGAAAGGTAGAGATGTCAGCATTTCTCTAACTCCCCCTTCATTAAAAAAAACTCACCACCACCCCAAAACTGGATTTACTATTTCAAAGAGAGCACTCAATGCACCATTTTGAGTGGTAGCACTAGGGTCTGGCATGTATCAAACTCTGGAAATCAGATGACATTTTAAACTTCAAACACAGCCCCTCCACAGCCATTTATGCAGTCTGATCCCTTCTATGATTCTTATGATTTAACGTGTAGTCAGGCCAGGAAACTGACTTAGAAACCTTCCTATCTCCCAGAATTCTCATTCAGTTCCCTGTCACACTTCTTATAAGGCAGAATTTTAGACCTTTAGAAGTAGCATCTATGAAAGTTCAAGCAGATGTTGCTTTGGGTAGCAACATGCATGTGAAATGAAGTTGCAGAAGAGAATATTGGTTCTTCCATTGGCTAGATGTTCTTCTATCTTCCCCAATCCATTTCTCCAGAGGCTTTCTGTTAGGTCTTATGTCTCAGACAAAAAAAAATAAAGGTTGAAGTTTTATCAAGAAAAACTTTAAAATTTTCCTTTTTTCTTCTCCACCCCCACCCCTAGAAGAGAGTTAAAATTCAACCTCTGCAGCTCAGAAATTAGGTGTGTCAAGGCCCTGTTGCATAGCACTGTCTATCCCATTTCTTCCAAGTGTTTTTGGTTGGTTTTTTGAAGCAGGAGGTTATTTGCCAGTGAAAAAAACTTTTCAATGTATAATTAATTTCTTTTCAATCTTTGATTGCAAATTACTTTAAGCAAGAACAGGAGCTAAATCTGCTTAAAATTCACATATACAGTCTTGGTGAAAAAGCACAGCCAATTTACTTTTCTCACAACTTCTGCCTTTAGAGTCTTTCGCCAACAATAGCATTGCAATATGACAATACAACATGGTGGTATGACAACTTCAGTAAATTTTTGGCTACGCCAGAGACACGGACTGCAAAAAAACTGTGACCTTCACTTTCATCTTTCAAAAGCATATGTATCAAAGCTATTGCAGACATAAGAAAAAAAGATGGAATAGTTTGTAGCAGTGAATGGTCCTGTCTCTAGAGCAAGGGGAAGGAGGGAATTACATCCCTATAGGCAGAAATCATGGCCCATGAATGTTTCTTTACAAAAGCAATGGTTTTGAATATTTATGACTTTTTTTCAAGGATCAGAAAATAAATCCTGATTTCATATTTTGTTACTTTTACAAAGGGCTTCAGGTATGACTATATTAGCCATTGTGCAATAACTTTCTGATCATGCTTGCTCTGCTCCCTTCCTCTAGGACTTTCTATGGGATCAGGAAAAGAGACATTTTCCTTACTCAAACCCATCTGTACTGGCCTCCTGATATTGTCATCCCACAGAAACCACTAACATATTGCATCACTGGAACAAATTGTTCATTAGTGTTACTTCAGAAAGAGGATATAAAATGCATTATTAAAAGCTGTTGCATATTGATGAATTCGAATGTAAGAAAGCATGAACAGAGCTAAAATACTGTAATTTCCAAGCACTACCTGCCACTGCACAGACCCAGCTTAGTCATACTGGAAATCGTTTCTACTCCCATGATCAGAACATGAATGGCATCAATATTTGGCTGCAAAGCCTAAGGCTTCAAGTAATCCTCAGCATGAATGCTTGTGTGCTCAAGAGGTATGCAAAGTGAGCAGAAAGGGAAGAGATCCTTTTACGTGGATACTCAAAAATTATTTCAGTTGTTGGCAAAAATAGCATTTCACATCTTGAGAAGAAAAAGAGAACCAGTTCATCAGCAGAGCTGTTAATGGTTTGCTCCGTAATGAATGGCAGCTCACTACATCCATCGGATGTACTGTGGTGCCACAGAGAGCACTGGTCACATGCTGCTAGGCAGTACTGTCCTTATGGATGGTACCACTTCGTTTGCCAAGTGGACCTCTGCAGCTGCACAGAATTATTTGTTTGATAGTACTAATACGTAAGTCAAAGGAACAAAGCACTGCAAATGTACTTTGCTCACTTCACCATTGCAGCAGAATGTTAGTTAGTTACGGTAAAATATAATGGCTTAGGAGCCCTGGCTACAGCAACCTGCTCTTAAGTATTTCCTGAGAAGAGGGGAGACACTGCAAATTTTTGTGTGGATTAACCACAAGTGAATTATTGTGGGTCTACTGAATTGCATTTTTAAGTCATCAATTTTAATGCTTTTTAAACTAATCCATTGGCAAACAGGTTGCAAAAAACACAACTTTAAAAAATAATAGATACACCTTCAAAAATTAATTAGCTTACACAACTTGAGCAGCCAACTCATTTCAAATCAGTTTTCCATAATGAAATTGAAATATTTAAGAACACTGCTTATAAAAGAAGTCAAACCCAAATCAGCTGTATTGTTGCAGCCTATTGTCTAATAGAATAGATTGTAATCTTATTAATAGAAGAGCATTTTATCTCAAGTGTTTCAATAGCAGGATACAAATAATTACTTGCATAAATCTACTACAGACAATGAAATGGAATTGGAAAATCACATGAAGCATTCTGTGTATTGTGGCAAAATTATTTTACCTTGAATCGACTTAACATCTACAGTATTCTGTAGATAAAAATTTAGTGTGTACACAGTAGCATGAGATAACTGAAAATATTTGACTTGCAATTTTGAGTTATAGAATCATAGAATCATCCAGGCTGGAAGGGACCTCCAAAGGTCCAACCTCCCTGCAGTCACAAGGGCAACCCTAACTAGAGCAGGTTGCCCAGGGCCTCATCGAGCCTCACCTTGAATATCTCCAGGGAAGGGCTCAACCACCTCCCTGGGCAACCTGTTCCAGTGCTCCACCACCCTCATAGTCAAGAATTTGTTTCTAATATCCAATCTAAATCTGCTCTTCTCCAACTTAAAGCCATTGCCCCTTGTCCTGTCACCACAGACCTTTGTAAACAGACTCTCCCCAGCCTTCCTGTAGGCCCCCGTCAGGTACTGGAAGGCTGCGATTAGGTCTCCCCGGAGCCACCTCTTCTCCAGGATGAACAACCCCAGCTCCCTCAGCCTATCCTTGTAGTTCATGAATTACAAGTGACAACTTAAAGACCAAGGAATTAAAATAAACATCATAAAATTAGATAAATGATAACAATAAATGCAACACAAGCATAGCTTTTTTCCCATCTTACAAATAATTCTGCTTATACTTTTGACATACAGAAATTACTTTTAAATATGTATACCAATAATTCTTTTTGGAATTTGGAAAATCCTCAGCTAAAAACATAGCCCACAACTGAGCAAAGAACTTCTGGAGTTAAACACTGTTTAACTCCAACAATGGAGTTAAAAGTCATCCTGTTCTTTTCTTAGAGTATTAATTTAAACTATCTTGCATAGAACTAATTTGCCAGCAGCTGTGTAGCAGAAAATGCCATTGTGAGCTGCCTGAGGTTTGATTTAACTAACCAGTTTGAAATTAATACGGAATCAAAAAAATAAAAAAAAAGAAAATTCTATTAGTTTGGCTCTTCCTGTGCAGGCTTATCAGACAAAAAGCAATGTCACTGTCATTAACCCCTGTTTCTACCATCTTCCCTCACCACCCTGTCAATAGTTTTTGCTTAGCAGGACACTGTTTGCACAGCAAAGGATCTGTATTCCAACATACACTGAGCAAAACCATAGAAAAGACTATGTAGATTTGGGGGCAGCTCCAAGAAAAGCCTTCAAGTCAGTGAACACATTTGAAGTACATCAATATGGCATGAAATTCCTAAATGAGGCCCACAGACTTCCCAGTGTATGAAACACGTGCCTCAAAATGGGTCCTGCTCAGCCCAGAACCCTGAGCAGGGAAACTCCTGAGACAGGCAGCAGGACATGATGAGGCTAGAGACACAGATAAAGGAAGGTTTTGGTACCTCACCCCACGTGGCAGAAAGGTGCACCTTTTTGCTTATCTGCCCCAGGTCATGGCTGGCTTCTGAAGGTCAGCAATTGCTCTGAGACAGCTAGGCAGGTGTTGCCCTTGATTGTTGAAAGGCCACTTCTACTGCAGCTGCCCACATTTCAGTGCAGAAGTGCCCATACCACCACTACTGCTGCTTTGAGGTCCTGAGGAAAAATATGTGTGTAGCCCCTTGACCTCATATTCATCCCACTGATTCTCCCGTCCTCTTCATCTCTATAGTTCAGAAAAAGGCAGAATGGTCATGGCTGTAAGCCTGGAGTCAGACTGCCCCATGCTTCATCCCCAGGTTGGCAAATCAATGGCAGATCTTCCTCCAAAGAAGCAGAAGAGTGGTCCCAATTATTTGAGAATACAGCCTGATGGTTAAAGTACTCTCCTGGGAGCCAAGAGAGACAGCCCTGATCTCACATAGGCAAATGTGAAGTTAGATCTCAAATTTGCTTATTGCGGACACTGGGTTTCAAGGGTGTTATAGAGCCGTTTGGGCTGAAGAGAGCCTAGGGAGTTCTCTAGATCAAGCTCATGCTCAAAGGAAATGCAACACTGAATTCAGCCCCAGGAGCTCAGGCTGTGTTCAGTCAGATCTCAGAAAATCTCCAAGGTACTTCATTTTGTGAGAAGTCCAGTCCTCTTGTGTGTTTGCTGGCTGACCCATAAAAGCCTTCCATAATTGGATGCCTCATGCACTGTCAGATGATGGCTGAGTTTATGTAACTTGCCTAGGCTGATATATGAGCTAATTGCTCAGCTATCAAACAGTGCCAGTAGAGAGTAGTTACACACATGTGCAGATCCACAGTTTAGGAACACTGGTGTTAGATCCTTCCTAGATTAGCAAGAGTTCTCAAAATCATCAGACTTCAACACTTTTGCACATAATCCCCATTCAAAGGGATGCAGCTATTTCTACCTAAATAACTGTCCTAACAACAGACAGTATAATTCAGAAACTCACTCTTGGCTAATATCACGTACCTAAGAATGACCAAATGATAGTAAAGCTTTCAGAAAAATCATCTTATGAATACAAAGGAGTCACAGTGCTGTTGTTGGCTTATCTGATGGCTAAAATTAGCATAGTACCTAAACAAAATGACAGATACTGTAATGCAGCTTCATAATAATTAAAAAAGTAATAGCTTCTTTTGAGACTCAGAAGTTAGTCAACAGTTGGTTGACTTTATCCAAGAATCACTCTTGCCAATGAATAGCATGGCCAAATACAGACTTTCATTTAAAAACCAAACAACCCCTCCTCATGGTGGCAACAATTCCATTCTGAGCTAAACCTACACAATGTTGTCCTTGTTCAGATACCAGGAACTGTGGCCACTGCATAACTGAGCTCCACACAACAAAATGGGGTATAACACCCTTCATGTGACAGTGTTGCTAAATGATAATTCGGCTAAGGTAAAGAGCAGTGCCTAAAGTAGGAAAAGACTAAAATGATACAAAATTAAGTGTTTCTGCTTCCTGCTGAATTGCTGGAAGAAATGGTGTTTCTACAGAAAGACACAGGCATGTCTGTTAAAAGACAGCCTTGCTCTGAATCACCAGGATCCACTGACCTGCTCGGAATTGAACATTCTGTGAAATGTGATTTTCTCTCCCTTCACAGCACTGTACTGTTATATTAACCAGCAGGTATCTGATAGATATGTCGATTCCTGCTGGTTGATAAAACAATTCAGCTCTGAATTTCTAGCTATCATGTAGATATTCACTTGAAGTAATTACTAGGCTTTCTAAGCTTTTAATATACCAGAAGAAGCATTCTCCTCGGTGGCTAGATCTCTTAAAATTAATTGCTTATTATTCACCATAGTTTCACAAATCTTTGCATGGAATAAGATGACCTAGGGTCTGAGGACTGATTAAAACATCTGGGATTGGGCCAAGACCCCACATTTTGAGCAATGTCACTGTGGAAGAATGACACACCACTCAGTAAAACTCCTTTATCAGAAGAGTACCTGTGACAGGAACAGGTTTAGTCCATTTTTTCCTTGTTCCAATGGATGCATACAGTACAATTTACTTGGTTTGTTCCCACAGCAATTTGCAGACTGTTTCCATGAAAGCACAGGTTCCAGCTCCCTTGCCTAACCTTGCTTCTTTAAATACACAGCCTCAGTGACCTGCTTTTCAGAACAACTTCTACAAATATTAACCATTCATGCTCCCATACATTAATTGACATGCCAGGAAATCTTCTGTTTTGTTAAAATGTAAAGGAAGTCCTTGCCTCTTTTATCATCTTTTTTTACTACAGAATTGCATGCATTCCACGTCCTGACTGTTTACTCACCCTCAATTTCAGGATTCAAACACCTTCTTCATGGAAAACTGTTTTCTTCCCTATGGACCTTTGAAATAGAGTTATCTTCACTGTTCACTGTTGTATTTATCTTCATTCTGTGCCTGAGCTATCATACGCAAGTTTGTAAGAACCTAAAAAGATTAAAGTCTAGGAGGGACTGTGATAGGGTCACAAATGTATTTGTGTCACAAATGTTTTGTTGTATTGCTCTGAATGTCTCTGTTTTCTTATCACCTTCCTGTATACAGGATGAAAGACTGCTCTGCCTGAGAGGACGGAAAGGTTATCTTCTACCCAGAGAACCCTCAAATAGCCAGCTGGGTTTATAAGAACCTTTCCTAGATATTTCAAGTACTTCCATGGAAGAAGAAATAAACACATGATCCAGCAATATTTAGTTCTTGTCTAAGAATGAACTTTCCCCAAACATTTTCAATCAGGTATCACATACTCTTAGCTCATCGTTACCAACATCCACTGCATTTATCTTACAGTGAGACACAAAGGCAAAATGCCAAAGCATCCTCATATGCACATTGTGTTTGGGTACGCTTCTACAGCAAGAAGCGTGTTTACTGCAAGTTTAACTGAATGACTTTACACTGCCTGTCAGCATGAAGCAATCTGGTTTTAGCTGGACAAGCCACCAGAATAGAAGGGATTGGTCTCACAAACAGCAAGTATGTCTAATCACAAAGTGCTCTTGCTTCACAGACTGTATGATGACAGTCAGTGGCAGAACAGAAATGTTTCTGCTGCTCTTGTTGAATAACAAACCCTCACAGCCCTACTTAGTCCCACCATAACTTATGCAGAGTGCATAGTTAATTGTGATTCAGTGAGGACTCCTACACAGATAGATCTCCTTGAAAGAAAAATTTAAATCTTACCACATTTGAACTAGACAACTGCTTTAAAATTACCCCTTGACTACTGAATGAAAAGAATGCTGCAGTGCCACAGCAGCTCCTGCAGATAACTGAAAACACTACAGTGTACTGAATATTGGTGTGACAGGTATTAGCAAACCACAGCTTTCACTGCCCTATGCACAGCACAGCATCCTAGTGGTGACAGAGCGTGCTGTGACTCCTATGGAAGTTTAAGCGCTGGTGTATCTTAAGAGGATTTATTATAAATACTTCTATGTTTAGCACATGGGCATAAAGCTATGAGTAGAAAAACCTGAAATAAATAAACTGGTGTGCGTGTCTATTTCAGTCAAGCCCACAGCAGCCAATGCCTGTTCCTGCCTATTCCTAAGCAACTAATTAAAAACTGCAATTAATCCTTTTGCTTGACAGCTGCCATTCATTCTGTTTAACTCTTCTGTAAACTAGTTCTATTTTTGTGAAGATTTAGGACATTTTTCTATCATTGGTGCATAGCAGATAGAAAATGGCAATGGTACAATGGCTGCCAGCTGATTTTTCTACTCCCTCTCCCTTCTCTTGAGCATTTGGCAGTCATCTAATAAAATTCAATTGTTTTAATAATTTCTACTCCTCCTGATGTGGTGATGTGCTTTCTGCTGGGGGACCAAGTGGGTGGTAATTGAAATCCTTGTGACTCTGATTTGGATACTGAAGGTATTCAGCAGTTTCTTTCTACTCAGTCTGATTTAAGGCATCATGGCAATGGCCTCCTAATACCTGCCACGCATTAAGCAGAAAACCATGTCCTACCTACCCATCGTGGCTGCTAGCTAAAGGCTCCCAGACAGAGGTCAATCCTGTATTAGTAACCTTGGTCACCCTTCTGAGGACTGTTCATGCTACTGTATGTAATAATTCTTGCTGGGATAATGAACCAACCAGATCTCAAAAAGGTGGCCTGCAGAACCTCACTGCAGCTAAGCACATCTCACATGTCTGCTTAGCTATTTGTCTCTTTTAAAAGTTTTTTCGTGTTTAATGACTGTCAGACATGGTCCAGGAACCAGAATTAAAGGAGCTCATCGTAGGTCTGTTTAGTTATTTGATTATTTTGGTTTAGACACCCATTCTGACCAAAAGGAAAAGAAAAATAAAAAATTTACACTTTAAGTGTAAGCAAGCAGATGTGAGCCTCTATGCATTTTTAGTGCCCTCAAAATGGAAAATGTTGCAGAAACTGAAGTCAAATATAAGGGAGGCTTTGTTTCATTTTAAAATGAAAAACATCAAAAATATCTGAGGCACAAAGGGTAAATGTGTTGAGGAAGAAACAGTTGGTAAAATAAAGGTGATAATAAACTTATTTTCATTTCATGAGAAAAAAAAAAATCAGTTGCTCAGAAACAGGCTCTGTTACTAGTAATTTCAGGAAAAAAACGGGGGCGACAACTGAATTTTAATCCTGAGCATTGTTTGAAAGTCCAAGTTCTCAATGAGATATCACTCCTATGGTAAAAAGATCCATTCAGTTAGTCCTAGTTAATACTTCAGAAATTATTTGCAGAGAAGGCATTTTTTTTCTACTGTGACAAGACAGTGTTGCCAACTCATAATGGTCATCTACAAGAAAGAGTCAAGCAGCTCATTTTGATCTTCTTTATATTCTGCCTGGACAAAAGTTGAGCAGAGACTAATACAGTGTATTTGGTATATATATTTTTCACACGGTTCATAGTTTATTATTCTTAAAACTGTATTTCCTTATATCTCATTGGAATAATTCACTTATACTTACACGCATGTCTTATGTACTTTGTTTTTATCTTGCACCCAAGATTCATAGGAATCAAGCAACAACAAAAACAAAACACCAATATTCCATGTCTATTTAAAAAACAAGTTCTTATCAGAAAATAGGTGACTGAGTGTAGCTGCTTGTTTCTGCTGGCAGATTACAAAGCTCCTCCTGTGACGGACAGTGCACCTGCCCTGATACATAATGGCTATCAAAACTTCTCAAAAACGTGATGCTTGTGTCAACAATCAAGAAGGAAAAATTTCAGAAATGCTGACTCTAGGCTGCCTTGTTTTAGATAAAATCATAAAAGTAAAAGTAGGTTTTGTCCCCATTAACCTTGTTTCTCCATAATCTGAAGGGCACTTCATACCAGGCTCATGCACCAGCAGAAATCAGAGAGATTAAAGGATTTCTACAATGTACACTGACCCTCCAGAACTTGGCACTAGTGGTGCTTTAGGACACCTTGCTTTTTGATCTCATGGACTGAATCTTTTCTGGTAGCTCTGCACTACTTAGTTTCTCCAGCAAGAAGAACACATGGGGCTGTCCTATGGAAGACCAGCAAACTGATCTGTAGGAATGGGTTTGTGATGTTAAAAGTGGCAGATCTCAAGCATTTTCAACAAACATCTTTTAATTTCTAGCCTCATAAGAAAAGCATCCCATTCACCACTTGTTCTCATTCCATCTGCACCATAAGGACTGGTTGTTCTCCTTAGATCTTGGCTTAGATCGTGCTCTTCATGGACATTTGTTAATGAATTCTTTTATCACCTCTCCATACACCAATTTTTTTTTTTTTTTTTCTTTTCAATGTTTTTTTTTTCGTAGGTATCCTAAATAAGCAGCATAGAGTCCAGGAGACCAATGCTAAAGCAGCTCTGTATAATTCCCTCAAACCAAGTGCTGTTCACAGCAAGGCCTCCCTTTCTGAATAATTATTTAAGCTGAAATACATCAGAATACATTAATCTGCAAAATCTAAAACCCTGATCTGAGATAAGAGTATCTATAACACAAAATACACATTGCCCAGTCCTACAGCAAAGTGGCTAAAAACTGAACTCTGAGCTTACTGACAAGAATTTTGTCTGATGCATAATTAGCTACCTTGATGTCTCTGTGACTCAGCTTAATTTAATTTCTTGCTTGCTTTTTATTTCATGTATGAAACAAATGTGAGCGGGGTCTATATAAAAATAATGATGATCTCAGACAAACTAGAGAAAATCAGTAATCACATATGAAAATAATGACCTAAAATACTGACTGTCTTCAGTCCCAGGAAAGAGGCTCAATTCCTGAATTTGCCCATAGGAACGAAAAATAATTGCTGCATTACTATACCAGATGTTCAGGGTAGTATGAAGACCAGAGAATGCCATAGGAGAAGAGGCTGAGAGAGCTGGGGCTGGTCAGTCTAGTGGAGAGAAGGCTCAGGGAGAGCTTATGTATGCACATAAATACCTGAAAGAAGGGTGTAAAGGGGCCAGACTATTCTCAGTGGTGCCCAGAGAAAGGATGGGAAGCAACGGCACAGATTAAAACACATTTTCTTAACCTTTGGAAGAAAGTCTTTTTTTACTGCAAGGGTGGTCAAGCAGTGGAACAGCTTTACCAGGGCCAGCATGGGGTCTCCCTCCTTGGAGATATTCAAATCCAAACAGGTATGACCCTGGGCAACCTGCTGTAGCTGAACCTGCCTGAGGTGGGGAGGGGTTGGACAATCTCCCAAGGTAGCATCAGCCTCACCCATGGCATGATTCTAAATGTAGAACCTCATTACTTTAATGTATTAAATTATAGTACATTTAAGTACATTTGAATGAAAGTACATTAAAGATACTTTAGTGAAAGTTGTTTCTTTTGATAAGCTTGCTTACATTTTCTGTGCTCAGAGGAACAATATATACAACCAAGTTCCTTCAGTAAAAAAACCAGAAAACTAAACCCCAAGCTCATAAAATGTAACAGTCACCTGAATTCTAGAATTTAAGGTACTGAACTGCAAAATACTTTTGCAGGTGCTAAATACTTTCGTAGTATTTATCTTTACTACCTCCAGAAACTAAAATCGCACTATTTTTTAGTACAATCTGCCTGTTGAAGTACGTATTTATTCCTATATTTATAGTTATATCTGAAACTTTGGTAACTTACTGGAAATCATTCCACATACATCTGGGCCTTTACATCAACTTATTTCCTATTTGTTGTACACAATGTACATGATGACTGATCTGTGCTGGCATTTATTACCTTCTGGCCTAGGGTCTGGATAACAAATTATCTGCACAGTCAGGTGAAGAGTGCTTCTTATTACAAGTGACTATAATTATTGGGAAGGAAATGTGATACCATATTTCATTATAACTACAGTGTATGTGCCCTGTTTTTTTGTTGCTTAGGTCTCAAACCAGAACAACTGCATCTCCCCACATTCCTCGCTCTCGAAAAACAAGATGAAGAAAAAGGGAATCATATCTAGAAAAAAATGTTTAAGGTGATCTTTCATTATCTCAACTGCTGTTGAGCAAAATACATTATCTGGTTTCTTGCTGCTCCTCTGAGTAGGCGCAGCCAGGTCACAGGCTTCCAAGCCATTCACCTGCAAAGCTAAGAGCCTGCATTTATATTTTGTTGTTGCTCTTTTCAGCTGAGAAGTTGGAACAGGATTGTAAGCTCCATTAGGATCAAGGATCAAGCAAGTGATGTCGTGTCATGGCTTGCAGCAGTGTGGAGATCAAGACCCACAACAAACACCATGACAAAAGAGCTCTCATCAACAACAGCGAGACCAGCCTGTTACGGGAGGTGTCATACCACTCGCTGGAGAAACAGTGTTTCAATAATAATCTGATTTCATCATCAAACTGTCTGGCCACTGCAGCTCTCAGCCAAAGTGAGAAGCTGCATATGCCTATCAGGATACATAAAAATTGTTCTACATTTTCAGTGTCAGTATCACTAGAGAAACCAACACCTTCTAGCATTGCATACCTAGACTGAAACAGCATACCCTCAGCTACCTTTAATGGGCTGAAACAATATCCTGTCTAGGTAACTCTGAACTTTAAGGGATTTTGAATAAAAAAGAAATACCTATAAAGGCTTTTATGTTTCTAAGTGAAATGACTTACATTGACTCACATATTTTCACACCACAATCCAAAAGAAGGTCACCAGATGGCACTATTACACATTGTCTTTCTGATTTCAGTCTCTTAATATACACAAAAAGTTTTTAATTGTGAAAGAACTGTAGTACTGTTATTGTAGCACTAGAGTTGTATGGGGCAAGTGTGATGAGCAGCATCTCTGTTTTAATCTCTGCAACCTTAGCAAATTCTTCCAGAGGAAGTGTCCTCTGAGAACTAGATGCTCTTTCACAGATTTAAATACGGACAAAAAAAGTAAAGGGACTGTTCTTCGATTATTTATGTCTCTCTCTGCTCGAAGACAGGCTGAGAGAGCTGGGGCTGTTCAGCCTGGAAAAGAGAAGGCTCTGGGGTGACCTTATAGCAGCCTTCCAGTATCTGAAGGGAGCCTACAGGAGAGCAGAAGAGGGACTCTTTGTCAAGAAGCATAGTAATAGAACAAGGGGTAATGGTTTTAAACTGGAAGAGGGGAGATTTAGACTGGATATTAGGAACAAATTATTTCCTGTGAGGGTTGTAAGGCACTGGAACAGGTTGCCCAGAGAAGTTGGGGATGCCCCATCCCTGGAAGTATTTAAGGCCAGGCTGGATGGGGCTTTGAGCAACCTGCTGTAGTGGGAGGTGTCCCTGCCCATGGCAGGGCAGTTGGAACTTGATGACCTTTGAGGTCCCTTCCAACTCTAACCATTCTATGATTCTATAATATCTGTAATGGGAACACATCATGGCAGGAATGCATACATACTTGGCTATGCTGATTTCTCCTCTTTGGTAAGCAGAAACCCTCTGCTGTCATTATACAGAGAATAAATGCCAGGGCAGACTGTAAATATGTACTTCTCTCAATTACACTGACAGAGAGCCAGCATATCCAAGCTGTATCTTGGACCCAATTAAAATGCATCTGCACACCTATTAGCAAAACACTGCACATATTACACTGAAAGCTGACATTTGAACCTCTCTCTTGATTGTTCTCAGCTCCTCTTTTAAAAACATGAGCAGAAATATTAACCTCAAGACTCCTAATTGACATGACACTTACAAATGGACTGAGCAACTTCCGATGTGCATATTTTATAACAGCAAACCATCGCTCATTTCTGTGGCTACTAATTTGTGATCCACTGATATGCGAGTCATGATTAATTCCATACTGTGTTAGAAGAGTAATTTAGAACAGTAATTTAGACTTGCTAACACTTTAAGGTTGCAGCATTCCTTTAGCTTTGTTCAGATATTATTTTGTTGAAACCTTATATAATCTGCATTATCAGTTTTTTCCTGACTC
Source organism: Pedionomus torquatus (assembly GCA_013398155.1). NCBI lineage: Eukaryota > Metazoa > Chordata > Aves > Charadriiformes > Pedionomidae > Pedionomus > Pedionomus torquatus. The sequence goes on along the minus strand of VZRU01000067.1, from coordinate 14,784 downwards.
ATAGGACAAAGGAATAGACTCAGTAAATTATTATTTTGCTTCCTGCATACCCCATTTTATATATATAA
>VZRU01000063.1:239786-268995 GCA_013398155.1 Pedionomus torquatus | reverse complement strand
CTGGGGTAGAATGCTATTTGAGGGCCAACCACCTTGTGGCCATAAGTAGATGCCCAGCCAAAAGTGGGAAGAGGGCAAGAATCATAGAATTGCTTGGGTTGTAAAGGATTTTAAAGATCATCTAGTTCCAACCTCCCTGCCATGGCCAATGATATCTCCCACGAGACCATGCTGCTGAAATCCCCATCCAACGTGGCTTTGAACACCTCCAGGGATGGAGCATCCGCAGCTTCTCTGGGCAACCTGTGCCAGTGTCTCACCATCACCACAGTAAAGAATTTCTTCCTAATAGCTAATCTAAATTTACCCTCTTTTAGTTTAATGTTATTACACTTTCCCTATTGCTACATGACTTTGTGAGAAGTCCCTCTCCATCTTTCCTGTAGCCCTCTTTAGGTACTGGAACGCTGCAATAAGGTCTTCCCAGGTGTTTTTCTTCTCCAGGATAGAGAACTGCATCTCTCTTATCCTGTCATCGTAAGAGAGGTTATCCACAAAGATAAACTTTGATCAATCTTCATGGTCTATCTCTGGACCTACTCCAACAGGTCTGTGTCCTTATGTTGGGGGCCCCAGTGCTGGACACAGTACTGCAGGTGGGGGTCTCACCAAAGCGGAAAGGGGCAGAATCACCTCCCTTGTCATGCTGGTCATGCTTCTTTGCATGCAGGCCAGGATGCAGTTGGTCTTCTATGCTGCAAGTGTGTGTTATGGTGAGCTTCTCATCAGCCAACACCCTCAAGTCCTCCCCAGGGCTGCTCTCAATCTATTCGCTGCCCAGCTGCATTTGTGTTTAGGATTGCCTCAACTGATGTGCACAACCCTGCACTTTGCCTTGTTGAACTCCATAAGGCTAGCACAGGTTCCACCTCTCAAGCCTGTCCAGGGTCCTTCTGGGTGCATCCCTTCCCTCCAGTGTGTCAAATGCACCACACAGCTTGGTGCCATCAGCAAACTTGCTAAGGGTGCACTCAATCTCACTGTCCGTATCACTGAGAAAGATGGTACACAGCACCTAATGCCAGCCCCCGAGGAATTTCACTTGTCACTGGTCTGCACTTGGACGTGAAGCTGTTGAACTCTCTCCTAAGTAGACTGCAGCAAGAATGAAAGAAAATGAGTGGTCATCTCTGACAGGTCTTCAAGGCTTCACTATTCGGCACACCAAATCTACAGTTAAGTCTCTGAGGACAAGTGTCCTTATGATGCCGTGTCTTGACCACCCTATGAGCAGTGGAAGAAAGCTTCCCTCATTACTGCCAAAAATAACCTCCCCCCATGCCCTGTGCCAAAGAAGATAAGAAAGAGCTGAAGCTGTTGGACACAAGGCAGTAGCAACATAGATAACTGGAGCAGAAATTTGATATGAGTTGGCCTTCAATCTCAGCACTACACATTAAGACAAACTGAATCTTCCTCTCAAGAGGACAATCAGGGTTAGTAACTTTTCTTTTACAGCCCTAACATAACTCAACTCAGGAGAAAAATTAACTGTAGGAAATAGAGGGAGAAAGAAGCTGCCATGAATGTCTACTTTCTGAAAAAGGTTTTATGGTGAATACAAACGCTTGGCATTGATGGCTAAAGGTTGCAAGGGGGAACCCAAAACAGAGACCTCCATTTCCCATGCGAAGTCAGGGGCAACTGTCCCCTTTAAAACACAAAAGCAAGAAGTCAACAGTGAAGTTACAACTACTATTAAGGCATTTGAAGCCAAACCAAATGATACCTTTCTTTTTTCCTTTCAAAAAGCCTTTTAACATTTATGTCAGATAGGCAGGGGAGAAACAAAGCATGAAGAAACATCTAACAGAAAACTCTGATATCCAAGTCCACTGCTGTAGTATATACACTCTACCTGGCCTCCCTAGAGAAAGGGGAGATACTATGACTGGCTGAACTGCTGTTTGTGGGGGAACTGCTGTTGTGACACTGGCTGGAGTAGAGGCAGCAGAATTTGAGAAGCCTGTAGCTGGAGCAGCATAAACACCCATTAAGACTGATATTGCTGGATACTCTTGACTCTTTTCCAGGTGTTGGTGAACTCTGCAGCAGACTGCCTCTACAAAGAGGTAAGATTTGTTAAGTAAGTGTATTTGTTGGTTTTCACAGCCTCTGGCACTAAGCTGGCATAACCTGTGCTTTGAGGCTGGCAGAGCACTGTAACAGGCTGTCCAGAGGTGGTGGAGTCTCCACCTCTGGAAACATTCAAAACATTCCTGTGCAACCTACTCTAAGGGGACCTGCTCTGGCAGGGGGGTTGGGCTAGATGATCTCCAGAGGCCCTTCCAACCCCATATTGTTCTGTGATTCCTACCCCAGGAGAGGTATTTGCCACCATGATACCCCCAGGTCTGTACTCGCACCCTCCTCTTTTTAATTGTGCACACACAGTGGAAGTTTCTATCAAGGACAGAGCCTGTGCAGACAGTAATTTGAAAGAACCGCAGTTCATGTGCAGAGAACATGCAATGTTTTCTTCCTGAATTTATCACCAAATACAAGGTTAGAGCTTTCCACTACACTTTGTTCTCATACTGAAAGTTTTTGCTCCTCTCATAGAAGGCTGGAGCAGCCTTATCCCACACAAGACAACTACATTTCTTCAGTCCAGGCTGTTGGACGACTAGTCAGGAACATCAACTGCTAGTGATAAAAAGACCACTCGTTTTCATGTATTCAATGCTTTTATTATGTGCTATCAGTGCAAACTAAACACCAAGACTATCACCATTTGTGCAACAGCTTTCACAAAACAAATATATCTTACAAACAAACAGCAATATACAACAGATCAAAACAGTATCCTTATGCTCTCAAGAGACATGAAACCTAGGCAGAATGAAGTTAGGCGGGAGAAATACAGCTATTACAAATAATGTGTCCATTAGCAGCAAAGTGGTTTTGTTTTGTGAAACCTAAGAAAGCCAACTTATTTCAAACATTTTCATCCTCTAATGACCCTGTGCCCAATTTTTATCTGTAGTTGTTGTGATAGCCTATTTCAGTGCTTCAACAAGAACCAGGTATCTAAGTCTTCCAGTGCAACCCCTCACAGAGGTACATGATGCAACATTACTTTAGTGATAACATGTTTGGTTTTTTTTTTTTTACACATACTTTATATAGTCTATAATTCAAGCTTTGTGTTCCCTGTACTAGTTTGTGTATACTCTTTTCCTGTGCTTTCCTACCTCATTGACTAGAGCAAAATCTTGTCAAATCAACTATCACTAGCATAAACCTAAAGAGAAACAGGAAATTGGAATGCAGTTTGATTGACTGACCCAGCCCACTGAGACACAGTAACATTTAGAAACCAATATTAATATATAGCTGACAAACATGAAATAAGAGGAACCAAGGACAAGAACGAGCTTGTAGCTCCCAGACTTACATTCCTTGAGGCACATCATGAGGTGCAGAGTTAGGTGAGGCAATATAGCCTACTTGGTGCACTGGTCCAGAACTTACAGTATTAGTAATCTGTGGAGAATTCCCATATGGTGGATTTACAGGATGCCAGGTACCAACATAGCGATAAGCAGGTATTAAAGGATCAAACCCAGGAAGAGATTGCTGGCTGAAGGGGTCTGATACAACTGGGTAGTATACTGGCCCATAGGACAAGGGTGGAGGCTCTGCATTTTGAAAGTTACCTTAAAAAAACAGAACAAGATTCATACAGTTACCATATCCATGGCTGTTTTATGCAGACTTTTACTATGGTGAATACACATTGTTTCAGTTGCCAAGAGGGAAAATCCATTTAGATTACAATTTTACACCCCCTAATGGCTGGGTCAAAATCATTTTGGGTCCTAAGTTAGGCTAGAGGACAACTTGCTCACCTTCTCACTAAACCCTGTTGCTTGTCAGCATTCCGCTTTGGAGTGGCAGCTTTTTCAACAGGAACTCAGGTAAAGAGCCAAAATATGGGTAGCAAGGCACTGAAAGAGGTTGCCCAAAGAATTTGTGGATGTCCCATCCCTGAAGGTGGTTCAGGGCCAGGTTGAACAGGGTTTTGAGCAGCAGACTTAGATAATCTTCAAGATCCCTTCCAACCCAACAATTCTATGAATCTCTTCCATAATATTCTTCCTCTATTATATCTCTGACCATATGACATGAATCTGTACAGAAGAACCAGCCTAGCTGAACAGGCTGAAGCATCATTAAGCAATAAGCGCCTACGGCTCTGAGCAACAGTTTTGTTATGACACACTCCTTTCCAGCACCAACATTTTGCCATGTTCATAGATTTTAATGAGGTAGGCACATGACCTTTTGGACACAGAATTGTTTAGGTTAAAACAGACCTTGAAGATCACCTAGTCCAACCATCTCTTTCTTCGTTTAATACTGTCTTCCCATTTACCACCAAGTGTATCTATAAGCTTGTTACTAAGCTGCCAGGTGAAACTAAGCTTTGTTTTAAGTTTTATGCACAGGAAGAGACACAGCTAGCATTAAGGGCTACTCAAGAGATAAGAGCTGTCACGGTTTAACCCCAGCCAGCAACTTAGGACCACGTAGCCATTCACTCCCTCCCTCCCCTACCGTAGGATAGCAGAAAGAAGGAGAAAGGGAAAAAAAAAACACCACAAAATAAACCCCAAACCCCCAACCTTGTGGGTTGAGTTAAACATAGTCTAATTGAACAGTAAGGGAAAGGAAAATACTGATAACTGTAAAAGAATATATATAAAAAAAGTGATGCAATACAATTGCTCTCACCGCCTAATGATTAATTGCCCAAGCCCATCTCAAGCAGTCATCATGAATCCCTACACCCCAGCCAACCCCCGTTTATAAACCAAGCATGAGTCTATGACATGGAATATCTTTTGGTCACCTTGTCCTGTCTACACTCCCTCTCAGCTTCTATGGGAAGCTGAAAGCCCTTAATATAAGCATTACTTTGCAACAACTATAACAGTACACGTCATCAACATGTATTGTTTAAATAAATCCAACACAGCAGCCCCTTGGAAGAGAATTAACTCTATCTCTGCTGAAATCAGGACATTAGCTGAGCCTAAAACCAAGGTTTGCAACATCTTCTCTTTCAACTTACCATGAAGTACCATTGCACAGGGCTTGCCAAAACTCAACTCTCTCCTTCACTTTAAACACAGGCCTGCTGTTTTGATATCATCTCTATTTGTTTATTAGTAAGGAAAGAGATTCCTCCAGTTTAAGAAGTTAGATTCTAAGCCTGTACTAGGTACACTATTATGTCTTCCTTTTTAAGGCTTTAGAAAGCCCTTGACACACTGGTGGCTACACCACTGACTTACATACTTTATAGTACCACAGATAGCAAAGGGACTTTTAAGAACCCCTTACCAAGATTTCTCTGTGTCCTCCCAACCTCATTCTTCCTACAGGATAGCTAGCAAAGCTGCAGGCAAGCAGGTCCTATGTGCAGTCAAGCCCTGAAAACCTATTCCCTCTTTTCTCATTCATTATGTATGTAGCCTTATACTCAAATACTAACCATTTGCAGGTGCTTCCAAGGGAACCTGGTGGACTTCAGTTCGCCCAGCATCAGTGTAGAGCTGAGGTACTGACTGATCTAGGAGAGGAGCTGGCTCAGCGTATGCTGGATAAACTTCCACAGGTGATGGTGGCAGCACTGGCTGTACATACATCATGGAAGGCCAATAGCTCTGATGACAATACTTTTGAGACAAGGAAGAAAAATACAAGGTCACACATGCAAATACATACACTCCATCCCTCCTCCAAACCACTACTAATTTCTGATCTAGTGTCAGAAGTATGTTTTTTTCTTCCTAGCCCCTTAAGAAACTACACACACACCAAAAAACCCCAAAACATCACAGCCTACTAGAAAAGATACTACAATACCTGCAGCAACAGCCACCTCAGTTTCACACTGTGGTTGTGTTGGAAATCTTTACAGAGAAATGAGATTCCCACCTATTGACTTAGTCATATTCAAAGAGATTTCTCCTGTTTTTTCAGCTGAAGAAGCTGACATGACTTCCTTTACTTCCCTGAGCAGCGGTGCTGGCACTGTGTATGACTGCTGGCACAGAGACAACTCTGCAGCAGAGCAAGGGCTCCCAGAACATAGAGAAGAAGTGCAAAAATATGCTAACCAGTCAGAAATGGTGCTAACCAGTCAGAACACAGCTGCAAGTCCTAGAAGACCCAAAGCTACGCATTCCTAATGGTCTTTGAGCTCTTGTCCAAGTATACAAGTTTTCTTAAGAATGGTTCTGTTTTTTCCCCTTATCTTTGTGGAAAGAGTTTTTATCCACTATCCTCCTCAAAAACAAAACTGAAAACTGCAACACACAAACCAAAGTATAATAACTAAACATAAATATTAGTATGCTTCACATTGAGTTAGAACATAACTTCCTGAGCTATATTTTAGTCTCCATCAAGCAGGCCTATATGTATTAATAATCAAGTACAGAGGATGCACATTTAGCACACTTGGAAGCCTTAAATACATCAATACATTTGCAAAGAAAAAGATGTTTTTACAGGCAATTTACTATACTAAAAGCACTTACTTGCAATCCCAGATTAAAATAGTACCGCAAGACCTTTGTATCTGAAATTAAAGAACATGGCATGAAATGGCAGAAGAGTATAAACTGAGCAGCAAAATACATTTACATACACCAAGATTATTTTAAGTTACTCTTGAGTATTTTAGCACTACGTTTAATTTACAGTTTCAAGTAAAGCTTAAAGAAGGTATCTTAAATATAAGTTGTTATAATCAGTTTATCAGCTTCAAAATAAACTAATCCAGTTAGATATTTGTGCAATATCAAAGCATTTGTCTGAACAACTTAATATCTAACTTCAACAATTATATTAGCTTTAATTTTGGTTTATTCATCTTTATTACACAAGAGATAGTTATCAGTGTGTTACAAGCCTCCACTGTTTAAGCAATTAGGACTTAAGTAATTCTGGCTTCTTAGTAAAATACATTTTCCTCTACAAACCCACCTTTATCAACTGAGAATGTGATTATGAGACCCTATATTAAGTTGAGCACTAAAAGCACTCCCTCCCTTCCTCACCAGAGGAATGAGAAAAGGTTTGGAAGCACACAGACAGGCAGGAGCAGCTCTCATACACTAGTGACAACAAACCCCCAGTGCACACACATTATATAGACTCTGTACACATACTGTAAATACCCAGACTAGGCTGGCTTGCGAGACAACCAGCCAGCTCCACACAGCTTCTGCCCACTGCTCAGCCTGGCTCTGCTACAACCTTCACCATCAGAGCTTTGTTGAACAGCAACCAGAGACATGTCATAGGAGACAACACATGCATCAATCCTAAAACATTCTGACCTAGTTCTGGCATCTCCCCAATTGTTCTAGCAAATCAGAAAAATTGAGAGGGGAGGAAAGGGAGGAATAAGGAGTACACTCCTTCCTTCCCCGTAATCACAAGGGTATTCAGACTTCCCTGCTTTCTTGCAAGTAGTCTTTTACTTCTGCCTTCCACATACTGAATAATTTGTCCTCAGGCAAATACGTGATATGCCAAGAAGCAATCCCAGATGCGTGGACAAACTTTGAAACCCTGCTCCAAGAACAACAGGAAATTAGACTTGGAAAGGCATTTCTAACTGTCCAAAGCCAGCGAAGCAGTTTTCAACCCTTGAAATTGACCACTGAAAAGAAAAGAGGGGGAACGTGTGTGACGTGTATGATGCAGTCCTGGAAATGTGCCCAAGAAAAATTCTTGGTTTGTCAGATTGAAGCACAGCTTCGTTTAAAAGGTTCAGGAAGAGCAAACCAACATATTCCACTGCATTAGGCTTATACATGATACACAGAGGCTTTAGTACTGTTGGGAGCTGAAAGACAGCAGTCAGACAACCCAAAAGGTGCAAGCCATAGAGGCCTTCATCTAAGCAACGCCTCCCGAGTTACCTGCATTTCATGACCTATGGAGAGCACTCATCAGCCACCTCAGAGCTGAGAGCCCAGAGCCCCTATTCGCTAGTTCAAAAAGCTAATTTTGAGTCTCAACAGCTCTGGCAAAAAATACGTTTATCACGTCACAGAGGTGTTGTGTATATCACAGAATCGCCTAGGTTGGAAGGGACCTTTTCAGATCATCTAGTCCAACCAATGGGGGGGAGGGGAGGAACAAAAAATAAAAAAAAAACCCCAACCATAAGCACCACAATACACCACTCAACATTAAGCCACATCCTTGAGCACCAAGTCAATTTTTTCTCTCTTGAATACCTCCAGGGACGGTACCTCAACCACCTCCCTGGGGAGCCCATTCCAATACCTGACAACCCTTTCAGTAAAGAAATATTTCCCAATATCTAGCCTGAACTTCCCCTGGCGCATCAAATGTATAGAACAGTTAATAGGTCACATAGTAGGTAAACTACTATACCAATTAATGTAATTTCATTTTATATCATACTACCAGAAGATAAACCACCAAACACTTAGCCATGATAACCATTTCTATTGAAAGAAGCAAGGCTGTCTCAGTGACAGCAGAAGAAAGGAAGTATTACTCATAGCTAAAGCCTGAAAGTGGAAGATACTCACTTCAGGGCTTGACAGCACCTGTTTGAGATATGACAGATGGGACTCGTGACTGAAGTAGCAACACACTTGATGACTCCATCACAGAGACTGTACCGCTTAAGTCTGTTCCATTTTAAAGTTCATACAATAAGTCACATGCCTTATTGGTTCCTCTCAGAGGTTAGTCCACTGAATGCTCCTTCAGACAACGGAGGGAAAAAAAATAAATCCAATGGCATCTTCTCCCTCTTCAAGAAAAGTGGGTACAAGACAGATGTGTGCCTCTCCTCCGGAGACAGAAATACAAAGGCCAACGTTCTGAATGCCACCAAGTACTTTATAAAATAACTGTGTGTGCTTGTTCTGGGTTTTTGTGGGGTGTGTCACACCTGCCTGCAAAGAGGCACAGCGTCAGAAATGCAAACCCCAGTCTCAAAACGCACAAGGGTTTGCTCCTCTGTGGCTGTTGCCAGCTCTCAACTCTTACACGGTTCGTTCAGCACGTTTGACCAGGGCAACAATCCACACAGCTATTTCAGGGAACGTGCACAGATCCTTCCTCACATCTTACAGCTCTCAGCTCCCTCCAGAAAGTGCCGGCGATTTCACTGCAACATTGACTCTGGACAGTGAAGCATTAAAAATAATCCACAGGCTGACATAAATGACAGCGTTTTAGCAACTAGCTGAAACTGCATCTACATTTAGAACAAGTGAGTTTTTTCTCAAAAAAAAAATAAATATCTGATTTTCTTCTCCAATTGTTTATGCAAATCTATGCAAAACAAGCTAAGAGCTGAATGGAACAGCTGCTTCATAGCAGCGATAACAGTACAAAGGAAGAGCTGGGAGACTGAAGTGACAAACTGATACTGGAAATACTGACGTCTGTGGAATGCTGCAACAGAAGCCAGTACAGTAGGAGACCAGGTTTTGTTTATGTTCCTCTGTTAGACGTCTCAAAATCAAGTCAGCCTCCAGTAAAACATGATACCCCTATGGAGCATCAGCTAAGACAAAAAAAAGTTAACCACCCTGACATGAAAAACTACAGACCACATTGACTACTGATAAAAATCTCATCTGAAAACACATCGCGACAAAAGCCACGACAAAAATGTCTACTGTGCCAATGGGAAGCTCAGGTCAGTCGTGAACTCTACTGCAGTCTCTGGAGCACAGGCACATCAAGCAGTCTCTGATCAAGAGCTCCTTCAGTCACAAGGGAGCTGGCACAGGCAAGACACCTAAGGTCACCATGTTAATAAACATGCTTCAGAAGACCAACGCTTCATTAGAGAGATCCAAGAGACTCTGGAAACTGGAACCAACACAGATGTACCAAATGAATACTGAGGCACATGGCATATTTTCCTCCCAGGTCCAACACTTTAGTCTGTTAACTGACAAGCTTCCCAGTCTATACCATTCCAAACAACAGGCCTACAGGTATCTTCAGTAAAGCACAGAGAATGCTATGTCGGCTATCGCCACATACTTCACGGCACTGCTTCAGAGCTGCTGGATTTCTTAACTCAAAGGCTGTGTAGGTTATACAGCAGTAGTATGACAACATGAACGTCACATCCAATTCCTTATGCACTGCCAACTTTCAAACCCGCAAAAAAAAAAATTCCCAGAGTCTATGTGAAGGAGACGGCCAATATTACAGAGCGACTCAGCTGAAAAGCTACAGGCAGTGTCTGAAGAGGTCATTAATCCACATCCACTCCAGATTCCTGTCAGTACACTTAACACCTAGTTCTCCCACATGCCAAAAGCCTCAGTTAAGGGCATTCAACTAAAGCTGAAAACCATTATCATAGAATGGCTAGAGTTTGAAAGGACCTTAAAGATCATCAAGTTCCAACCCTCCTGCCATGGGCAGGAACACCTCCCACTAGACCAGGTTGCTCGAAGCCCCATCCAGCCTGGCCTTAAACACTGCCAGAGGATGGGGCATCCACAACTTCTCTGGGCAACCTGGGCCAGTGCCTCAGCCCCCTCACAGTAGAGAATTTCTGATATCTAATCTGTATCTCCCCTCTTCTAATTTAAAACCATTACCCCTTGTCCTGTCGCTACACTTCCTGACAGAGTCCCTCTCCTGCTCTCCTGTAGACTCCCTTCAGATACTGGAAGGCTGCTATAAGGTCTCCCCAGAGCCTTCTCTTCTCCAGGCAGAAGAGCCACAGCTTTCTCAGCCTGTAACTCAAATGTTTGCATAGTATCATCTAGAGCAATACTGCTGCAGCAGGGAGGTGGAAAGCAGAATATTCAAGATTAACAAAACCAGGAGCTGAGAGCACCAGAAGAGAACAGAATTACTGCAGAGCACATTAGAAGTACCTGTGAAAGCAGCAGGCTTTTGAGCAGCCACACCACAATGTTTTGGAACCTGTTTTTTTTTTTTTTTTTTTTTTTCAGATCAACTTCTGACAAGACAAGCATGTTGCATAGTAAATGCATCTGAAAGAACCCGTAACACTTCAGCCCAAAGCTGTTCTGCAACCTACCTGATATAGCCACACCAGACATAGGTATCAAGCGCAGCTCTTTATCATACCTCAAACTAGTCTTCTAGGATTAGCACATTGAGAAGTCTCAGACAGGGACAACAGAGCTACTTTAAATGGCAATATATGGAATTGAGCATGAAAACAATTTGCATTACTAAAATATTTTATGCTCCAGCTTCAAGTAACAGATTTTGGAACAGCAGCCTTTACATCCTGATGCAATAAAAGCTACAACCTGAAACAGTCAGTTACAAGGATGTTGCATTGTTTTTTGTTTGTTTTGGAAGGGGTGGGAGGAAATTAAGTCAAGACAGTTATAGTGAAGATACACTTTTCAAAACAGTGCAAAAAGGAATACTTGGATTTTTACAGACCCTACCTGTATACAGACAATTCTTTCCATCACTCAACCCTCAATGAAAAGCTACCCTCCACCAAGAGAAAACATGTGAGGCTCGGGAACTTGAGCTAAAGTCATTATCTGTATCCATAAACAACTCTTAGAATAAGCCAGCTATGATGTACAGACTTTCAACATAACCAGTGTATGGGGGAAATACTTAAAACGCATGTGTACTTCAAGCAGCGATACTACTCCAAAAACAAAAAACGTGTACAGCCAACCAGTTTTGAACTGCTGCTCTTTAGAGGAGGCTATAAATAACCTGTCCAAAACTACACAGGATCAACAATCCTTATCACCCAAGACAAGATGCTACATCACAGATTAGATTTATCTGCCTACGTGTGCACAGTACAATGGCAGCATACTTGGGTCTCACAGCATTCCCCTCCTAGAGGAGAACAAGATACACAGCAAAACAGCACACAGAACCGTTATTCCTATAGTGGAGAGGGACTTAGCTTGTGATAAGGAGAGCAGACAGTTTGATCTTTCAGTTATTAAACAAATGCCTGTGAATTTCAGGCTCTATTTATGCTTTGTGAGCCATAAACATGGCAGAATGTGGGGATAAATTAATAACAAACAAAATAGTAATCAAATATGTATATGCCTGATGCACTGCTGACCAAGCTTGGCTGTCTGATGCAACCTGGCATGGTATGCCAGTATTCTTAAAAAAAAGAACAAGAGAGCAAGTTGACTAAAGATTGGTATGTACTACGCTGGCCTTTGCACACTCGGTGCTTAACAACTGAGATGTGCCTTAAACACTGCCATTGACAATGACAGTATGCAAAAAGGCCATGCATCCAAGCAATAAGATTATCTTAGACTTTATCCCCTATTTATGATACAACAGAATGGCAACTTGCAGCCATGTATGGACAACACCACAATAGCCCACTGAATTGTGCAAAAGCAGATTTTAAATTTTTTTTTTTTAAAAAAAGAGTTGTCAGAAAAATTATTACTCCACCAAGAACTAGTATGATACAGGCAAAACACCCTCTCTCTTAACATTTGTTTCTTATGTGATGTCTAAAGCTGCAGTAATCACATATTTGAGTCAGGTATGAACTTGCTATTCAGAAATGGGAATTAAAACATTTTTAGCATAAATATCCACAGTGTTACTTCTCACTCTCTACAAGCTGCACAGAGCCATTTTTTCCTCCAACAGGTATGCTGTTAAGTTTCCATGGAGAACACAAAAGTCAGAAGTGTGCTGAAGAACAGCAGTAGTAAAAGTACAAAATACCATTGTTACCTCGAGGCAGATCACTGCCACTGGGATCACAAGAGTAAGGTGGAAGAATGGCACCAGCTTCTCCCACCTCACCGACTGGAGGAAGAGGAGCTGAATAAATTGGGAATGGCATTGAAGAAACTGCTACATTTAAGAAGGAAAAAAAAGTCAAGTCAAATTTGCAATGCCATGTCAAATGAGCAAGATGCTAAGTTACACTATTAACCATGTACTACCTTGTCATCTCAGTGGCCCTAAACACAAGCTTTAACAAAGTTCTCTTTAGAAATTACTTTAAAAGAAGTCCAAAATAAATTAAGAACAAAAACAAACAGATGGGAAGGTTCCAATCTCACAAGCCTTAACTGTATGGCTATCAGCAAGCTTCATATTCCAGTTAAGAATAAAGGTCTTTCTCAATCTTTTCTCCATACTAGAAGGCAGGCCAGACTTCCCTTAAATAATTGTCTGTCCTAGAGCAACAGGGAACAGACAAACCACTTTAAGTGATTTAAATGTTAAATAAGTTACTTTGAAATCCAAGTCCACAGCCCTGCAGGGTAGTATATACACTCTACCTGGCCTCCCTAGAGAAAGGGGAGATACTATGACTGGCTGAACTGCTGTTTGTGGGGGAACTGCTGTTGTGACACTGGCTGGAGTAGAGGCAGCAGAATTTGAGAAGCCTGTAGCTGGAGCAGCATATACACCTGTTGAGGCTGAGACTGCTGCAGAGTTCACCAACACCTGGAAAAGAGTCAGAGTATTCAGCAGACTGCCTCAACAAGTGGCTTTGTCAAAGATTATGGAAACATCACATAGTTCAAAAATTCTCACTTCACATAAATGCATTTTGGAAGTCCCAGCTGTAAAGGCAGTTAATTATCCCTGTTTTCTAAACCTGGCTTGATAATACCAGTTGAGTTTGACATCTGCAAGGCATCCTTTCCCTCTTCTGTTTTCATTTTCAGGGAACTGCATTCTTTGCTACAGGATGCTGAAAGAGGCAGGTAAAGGGACCCCACAGATTGCTACTAACCAAGCAAAGCAGTCACCTCTCCACAGGCCTAACACAGTAATCCACTATATACTACCTTCTGGGGATAACTGTAGGAAGCAACTCCATCTTGAGGTGACACAGAGACTGCTCCTTCTTCCTGAAGGGATTCCAAAGTAAAGCACAGTCATTTAAGAGGCAAATAAGTCACAGGGGGCATACACACCACATTCCTAAACTGTTTTTATTCATTTACAGACTACACACAGACAGAGGATCTTTCCTAACTTGAGTGAAAGCAGTTTTATTTTGACTTACACAGCTGGCTTCACACCCACTGTAGACCAGCAGGTGATTAGTTTCAGATAAATAAATAAATATTCTAAAGTCAATTCTACCAGAGGTGAGATTTCTCCAGCCCCACAGTGCAGGAATAAGACTAACTGCAGTAGGCCTTGAAGGGTAGCATGATAAAGGCACATGCTGTCTGGAGCAGGAAAAGAAAAGCAAACAGCAGTCATATACATGCTTTCTCTTTGCAGAGGGGAAGGTGGAAAAGTCATTAACGTATCTAGTACAATTCAGACTATATACCTGCAGAGTCAGAAAAACCTCACCACTTAGAGAGGAAAAGGGAGGTGAAAAGTATAAATAAAACCATCATTCCTTTCTTCCAAAAGAAGTCTCTGACCTACTATGTTAAGCTCGCATCCAAGGACAGTTTCTAAGAAGAACGTGGTACACTTCAGGGATTCCTAATCTGAACAGACACTGACTAAATCTTACCAAGTTTGCTGTAGGTTCTGCTGAACTAAATACTGTTGCAGTTTCACAGTCAGGATCTGGAGGGCATAAGCAAAATTAACCAAAAAAAGCAGCATTAAATCTAATCCTTCAGAAACTTATAAAAAGGTCCTTATGCGCACATTACATTCACCAAGTGTTCTATCAGTAAAGACAAAAATTATACTTACCCGGAGGTGCATAGATATATTCTTCATGAAATTTCCCTACAAGGGAGAGAACATGAAGCTTTGATTCAAGGGAAAACTACAAAGCTTAAAGCTGAAGTTACCACAATTACATTTCAGTGCATCCATTAACAAGTTGCTTTCAGTATGATCTCATTTTGTGCAGAAAAAGTAGTGAAACACTCAAGACTCATTTTTTTTTATTCCAACAACTATCAATGTTACCATTAGCAATTTACTATATGCATTTACGCAGCAACTTGGCTTGCTACAGGCCTATGAAATCATAAGGATCATAGTGTAGCAAGTTCAAACAAAGGACACATTTCTATCAGACAACAATAAAAAAAACCCAAAACACACCAACAGGCACCTTCAAATTTCACAAACAGATACCTGGGAGATGTAAGAAACCTACTATGACAAACAAAAGCACACTGAAGGTCTTTTCACCCACTAATCCTCTGAGAACTTACCATTCTCCGTTGCTTCTTCTTCCTCCTCTGATGAATTCAGGGCCTGCTTGTTAGGTGGAACAGAGTTTGGTCCTCTGCTTGCTACCCAAAATCCTGCTGGACCATGGACAACAGCAGCAGAGCTACCCTGGCCCTAAAAAGCAAAGTCAGAAGTGTACAAGTAGAGTTTAAAGCCTTTGCACACACTACATATACAGCAGAAACAGGCTGGCCAAGCTTGCTGCAACCAAAACTTACTAGAATTACCACTTGTGTGTCCATTCCTAGGCACCCTGATCTCAGCAACACAGTTGCAGACATTTCTTTCCTCTACCTTTTGTTCTGTCCAGCATACTTAAGATAATTTGTTGTTGTAGACCTACCACTGTCCTAAGCAATACAGTCAAGTTTCTTACTTTAAGAACTCAGCCAGCATCATCTCAAGCTCCAAAGCCAAAAAGGATGCAGCAGACCCCAAGCAACAGCCAAGACTGCTACCCCCAACATATACTTAAGTGTTCCTCATCCTGGAGCATTCCCACCACACCAGCAGCAAATCAGTTCATCCGAACACTCCAATCACCATGGAAAAAAGTTCTCTTTAATAGAGCTAGTGAAATCCACAGGTGGCTGCTGGCATACACACCACTGTCTGCACTAACTTGATCCACACATGCAAGCCTGACTCTCAGAAAGCAGCACCCATCAAGTTTTCCCACAAGACTCAACACTTAACATGCCCTTTGCCTTGGCATTGACATCAGTGTTTAGCTGCGCCACAATTTTATATACAGAGTTGTCTGAAGCAGGAACATAGGATTGAGATGCTCCAGTAAGAGTAGTTGATTCTCTCTTTTGCGATGGCTAAGGTGACACTGAAAATTCTCCTCAGAAGACGTGGTGACTATGTGACTGATAAAGTGCCCAAAGAGGCTTATAACATTTCCAAGGTTGGAGCAGAGGTGGTAAGTCGCAAGATTCTCCCACCAGGCATATAGTAGTATGGCAAAGTTTTCTGCAAGATCCATCTTTCCCCAGGAAATGTTATATTTCTTTACTAAACAAGACAAGGAAGAGAGAAGAGAAAAGGCTTTGACATTGAGAATAACAAAGTCAATGAATGAACATGAAAAACTATTTGTTAGAAGCTGCAAGTATATAGTTCAGTGAAGAAAAACTAGTAAGCTGCATTGCTTTCATGCTGAGGAGAAAAAATTGCAAGGTAATCTGTCCTTAACTCCTTGACACTCTTGGAAGAAATTCAGAGCCCAGATTACAGATCTACCACACAAAATAAAAAATGGCTGCTGCTGAAACAGCCCGGAGTAGATCCCCTCTCGCTCATCTAAATACAAGTCCAACATCTCTTAAACTTTCCTGCTTCAACCAATAAAAGAAAATTCAAAACTACCAGGATACGGATTTTTTTTTTGTTGTTTTTGTTTTCTTGAACAAAGATTTGTTTTCCTACTCAGATACCTAAATATGAATTGATATTTTTTTTTGGTAGCATATGCAGCTTTGTAGCGGGCTCAGGCTGCAAAGAGAAGAAAAAGATTTAAAACGTAAGAATACTCTGTGCCACTTCATCTGTAACCCGACAGAAAGTCTAGCTTTGGAATTTTCTCCTCTTTCTGTAGCAGACAAGACTGTTTCAAGAACACGCTAGCCCAAAACATCACAACTGTACATTCATAGGAACAAGCCAGGCTACTGCTATACAGTTTCTGCATCTAGCTACACAAGTGATAAATTACAGTGTGACAAACAACTGAAAAGCTTTCTCCCACAATATTTAGAACTAGACAGACAACCACACTGAGAAGGGGTTGCTTTTGTTTTCATGCTGCAACAGAAAGGAGAAACATGATCCTACTTTTACAAATATATACTAAAGAGTAAACAAGCAGTCCTCGTGACAGGAGGAAGAAAGAAGGGGAACGCTTAGAAAAACTGAAGTTTGATGCAGACTGTACCAGATCTAGACTCATTTTAGCCTTCCCTTCTCAACAGGACATCCACTACAACAGCTTATTCCAAGGACAAAAACCTTAAGAAGATTGCTGTGTACTGAGGTAAGGTAGTGCTGTGCATTTATACAGCTCTCCCCTCTCCCTCGCCCCTCCTATCTCTTTGATGGGTTTTGACATCCCCCATGTTCATAACTTACTGGTAAATTGGGAAAAGCAGTGTCCTCCTCTCCTTCAACTTCATAGAATGTTATGGTTTCTTCTGGTCCTTGAGGCTCTTCATTCCCCGGTACAAACCCATACTGACATTCCTTATTGACACACTGCATCTGACGGCGGCTACGGCTGTAGGAGCTTTAAAAACAGGAAGCCAGGTTAAGAATCAGCACTATTGGAGTTTCACCTTGCTTTCATTTTTAACTCGATTTTAACTCTGTTCTCTTTGGAGAGGCACAATAAACCCACTCTTTCATATTGTGCCATTAGCAGCCAACTCAACCCTCCACGCTCCTTTCCCACCATCCTCCCCGGCTCTTTTAGAGCAACGGTTGTTTGTAAAGAGGTTTATATTCACTTACCAGGACCTGCAGGAGAAATTGTCATAGCTCTGATAGCATCTCTTTCCTGGACTGGGGTAGAATGCTATTTGAGGGCCAACCATGTTGTGCCTGTTTATAAATCGGGCAGATCCCCTAAGTTTAAAGGGTAAAAGGCGCAATTACCAGGAAGTGGAACTAATTTGTAATTTTACCTATTAAATAGCACAAACTCTCTCCTAACTATTCTGCAGCAAGAATGAATGGAAAACAATCACTGACGTCAGACAAGTTTTCAAGGCCTCTTACCTTGGCATCCCAAATCCACGGTTATGTCTCTGAGAAGGATTCTGAGGATAGTGTTCATAAGGTGCCATGTTTCCACCACCCTGTGAGCAGTGAACTGGAGGAGAACGCCCCGAACTGTGCTGTAGCCGGGGTGGAAGAACCGGCTGACCCCTGCTATAAGCCACTGTCATAAAGACTTCCTTTCCACGAACTTTCTTAAGCATTCTCTTCCGTGTTTTCATATCCATTTCTGCAGTTTCAGTTGAGGACAGAAAAGACAGATTCATACCTTAAACAGCTGACTTTAGAGCTTTGTTCTCTTTATCCTTTGAGAAGAGGCAATATTTGGACACATAGAAAATGGCCTATCCCAGGAAAAGTACACTTTAAGTATCACATTCATCTTCGGAAGCCTCAAGCAGGCATTCTAAATTATGATCACAACACAAATTATCTCACAAGCCTTCCCAACTTCAGCTAATAAAACCAGGATTGTAACCTAGTGTTAAAGTCTCTTTATGAAGGCTGCATTCATTTATTAAATTAATTCTCTCCAAATTAATAAAATACAATCCATATTTGTATGGATTACAAATTCATAAGATGGGGAAGCCATAATCTGTCTACGCATCTCCACTAAGGCCAAAACAGACAAGGTTTTTGGCGCACAGATCCAGTCTTTGTATATAACTCTCAAGCACCAAATTTCTTTTTGGCAATTCTGAGCAACACTAACTTCACAGTATGTTTTCAACTTATTTGCTTTTTTCCAAAGGTAAAATCATCCCTGAGGGGTCTGAAGGATCACTTCACATTAAACCTCTGCAGTGACTAAATTTTATATCAGAGGCTGAATTAAGTCACTTCTAACATCCAAAGACTGCTACTTTTAAAACTGAGTGCCTCCCTCACTCCCCCTGGCCACAAGGGAAGGAATAGTTCTGGAAATCTTGTACAAACCTATTCCTGAGAAATATCCACTTGTTATTTTCTGATAGGTTCCCCCTTTTCGGCTGGGAACCATATTCCAAGCAAGAACAGGTGCCACCTGTGTCACAGGTTTTAAGTTTGCCAAAGGAACTGTATGCCTACGCAAAGAACACTGATGTTAGTGGTGCCACAAGGATATACCGTTGTGCAATTATGCACAGTGTAAGCTGAAGCAAAACTATGAGACTAAAAGAGAAAAATCCATGAATTTCAGAGTGTAGACAGCTTGTGGAAATAATAAATAAATAAAATAAGTTTCTCTGACACCAAGCACACATAACTGTTACTTGTTTATTAAAAAAGGCTAGGATTTAGTCTCAACACTAGTGGTTTCCTTGGTCAAGCCTTTCTTCCCTGTATTTGTATGCCATCAGCAGTACATCTGAAAGCACATCACAACACAGATGTTTTTGCAATGTCATCAAGCCAAATTCTAGGTTTGGAGAAGGGTCAATGTTCTGAACAGCAAGGTGGACAAGTGCCAATTAATTAGTTTGTTTGGATACAACATAAAAATTTCAGAGAAAGCAGCAGCAGAGTTTAGTTTGATATCCACGAATTAAGCCCAAACTGCAAATCTCACTTTCACATTCAAGTGAAAACTGAACAGCAGGATTTCATAGAAAGCATTACACTAATTATTTTGGTCACTATAAATCCAAGAGAAAAAACTTCCTGCAACATTCTATTTGCTTCCAATAAGGAAGCAAAACCTCATTTTGTATTTAAAAGCCTAGGTTCTCCTTTCTTTTCAAAGCACCTTAACATTTCTATTTAAGCATCTGCGAATATACAAACTCAACCAGAGTTCAAAAACTGAAGTCACTGCTTACTTTTCTGCCAGCTCCTCAACGAATACAGTCAACGTGTTGCCATCCATTCCGACTTCCTGGATGTGAGCATTGTAGTACTTACCTCCAGGCTCCAGACGCACCTGGAGAGACAACACCAGAAGTTCTCAAAAACCCCCAACCTCTATCAGGGGATTCAGAATACTGGCTACACACCACTAACAGGAAAGGTGGCTCCTGGCTTATCATATGTTACTGAATTGACCTAGGATTCCCAAATACTTCAAAACAGCAGGCAAAATAAAGGGCACTGTAATAACTTAAGGAAGAAAGCAGGGGGAAGGAGAGTCTAAGTGACTGAGAGGTAAGAAAATATCTGCTTTCTAATTTTTTTATTTTTTTACATACACTGTGCCAAGCAGATAAGTATGCTATTTAAGAACTTGAGGAGAATAGGAGATAAAACAGGAAATTGGAGAGGAAAGCTCTGCTCAGCTAGAAACAAGTCCCTGAGTGAATCACCAGCACTGCCTCAAATGGTGATAAAAAAAATAAGTCCTCACTACATACAACACTGGAATACAAAGAAAGCTGACCTTCCTTTCATTATCTCCTGGCCAGATCACAGTCATCCTTCCTTTTTAGCTCTTCCCTTTCTATTTTATAAAAATATTTGCTACATCACTGTTGAGAAGCAGAAGATTACCCAGACTTGTTGGTGACTCCCAGTGAAAACCCAACAGACTACCTCAAATGCACACCTTGCACATTTTTGAGCTCTTGGTCTGGAATTTCCACTCTCACAGAATGTACATCGCTGGTTCAAAATAAGTTTCTGAGCAGTTTTTCCCTCATACTACCCAATGTTTAAAGGTAGATTTTAAAAATAAATCAAATTAAAGAGTCAGATTAATAGCAACAAAAAAGAGAATGAGAAAAAGCCTTGGAAAAGTCTATGAAGTCAAATGATTTTATGCATTACTATACTCCATTTAAAGCAGTTTTAATAGTTTATCATAACACAGTCTTCTTTGAGTACTAACCTGACACTTGTCTCCTAAGTAGTACTGTCTCCCAGCAAACACCATGTAGTCAGTTTTTTGAAGCTCTAAAAATAAATGAATAAATAAAAAACAAAAAGCCTTTAAACTACTGTCCTTTCTTTGTATATCCTATACTACAAGTACTTCATGACAGCATTTAACTACAAATTATAGGGCAACTGAGTAAAATATTTCCTACACATATCTGAACATTCCCCACAGTAATGGTGAAGGAACCATCGATGTTCTTATAACAGACCGTAACTAAGCTAAAAAAAAAAAATTTAAAAAAAAAATAAATCACAGGACGTCAATAATATCCAGATAATGCAGTATCATTACTATTTCAGTACTACAATTTTTTTACAAGTTTTTTTGTGATTTCACCAAGATAATCCTGTACCTACTACCAGGAATAGTATAAAAAATGTTAGAGATGTCTTGTCTTGCCAGAGTACTGGCAGCACCTGGCAAAAATGAAACGTTATCCAGGAAAAAAGCAACATTGTCTAAAGTCTCCTTGTTGCTAGATTTCAGTAGGCTCCTTGCCTGGATTCTCTGTACATCAGTACTCTACATAAATAATTAGTTACTCTACTCTGTTCCAAGAATTTTAATTATTCTCGTTACTGTTTATGCAGTTGTAAAATGCAGAGTTCTTCAGTACACAAAGCACATCAAATACCACCTCAAAACTTATCTTTCTTTGTAAGTTCTTGTTTTACAGATCAGCCATAGCCTATCCCAAACCACAAAAAACATGAAATCTCTACTGAATGTTCAAGCCCAGGAGAGCCGGGAAGCAAAAGAGAACTCCACTCATTTGACAGATATCAATGCTAAATTTCAGATCTTCATTATTATACAACTCTGAAGCCAAAAATTGTGCTTTAAAAAGTAAAAGTCCTTGCGCGCATGTTGCAACAAAAAAACTCTCAAGTTTGAACGATTTCCAATACAACAGAACGGTAACACAGAGTTCTGTACTCTAAGTCCCTTTATTTCCTATACTGTAGTTACGAAGTAGCAGAGGTCAGATTTTTAGCAGCCTTATCACTATTATACAGTGTCAGGAGCAGTGTATTTTATACTTTGAAATGAAGTCAAGAAACCAGCTACTAGAAAGATTTACAACTTACAAGTATCTGCTGGGTTAACCAGTATCCTTCACACTTCAGCTGTGAAGAAACAGGTGACAACCCAGTACAGAGAGAATAGTTTGGTTTTCCCTTCTCAAAGATACCTTTTCTGCTGTCCAGCCAAACATCAAATTCCACATTTCGATAGATCTCAGGGTCCAGTGCCTTAAGCACTTTATAAGGAACAGGCATCTTTGATGGATTTTCTGGAGGCTAAAAGCAGAGTTGAAACAGAGCATTAACAAGTACATTTCATGTGTTTAGCATAGTCTCTATCCTGCCAGGAACTGTGACCATTTTAAGACATATACATGCTGTTTTCCAGAAATCTTAATTTCCACTGTATTTGCCTAAAATCTGTAGCTCAAGAATATGAGAATATAGTTAGGCATTCAGAAGCTAAGCAAACAGACTTTGAAACAGATAGAAACAGGCTCCAGAGTAACAACTGGCATGTTCTCCACTCAAAAAGAATCAAAGAGTGCTAACAAGACCAATGAAGCCATGGTTTCAAAAGCTGGTGGGAATTTCAGTTACTGTATCTAAAAATCAAGTTTCTGTAGTGTTTTTAAAATCATCAAAAGTGATTTATACCGTGTTCAAAACAAAAGTGAACCAATTTAAACCATTTCTGGGAAAAACCAAGACAAACAGCAGATCAGAAAAGATCTGCTAAGCTCCATCTTTGGAGGGAAAAAGAAAATATCTGAAGAAGAGAATCTCAGAAAGTAAAAAGGCTTATCCAATTTAATAGAAACTCAAAGGAAAAACGGAAAGGCAAACAGATGGAAGAAGTCACCCACTTTCCAAAAATAATTTTTAAGAAGTGGGAGAGTTTAGCACTTGCAAGGGTAACACCGTACAACAACAAAAAACCTCCATAAGAAATTCTTCCCCAACTGACAAACCTTTTCTTCTTCAATGCTTTGTTTGAACTTATCTTCCTGTAGACTGTCAGTATCATTGCCTTCCCAGTTGTCCACTCTAAGTAATTGAAAATAAGATTACAAAAGACACAGTGCATAATTTCTAGCCAGGACTAAAAATAAACCAACTGTTCATACAATCTGAAAAAGCACCATGGTGCCATCAAGTGGTAGATTTTGTCTTTAAACACTAGCCATGGGCTGCGATGCAGTACAGGATAACCCTTTTCCCAGATTCAAGAACATGACCTTTACTTGTTCCAACACCCACCCTTAACAAGGGCTACTGCTTGCATTAGGACAGGATGAAGATGATCCCACTGATTGATTAAATTATTGCACCATCAAGAAGACACTATCAAACCAATGTCATCTGGATTCAGTAATGGCCAGAGGCATCCCTTTAGCTTTTCTAGTGATTTGAACAACATAGAATATAAGGGTTTCTATAGGTACATTCTGTTTCCCTCATCCCCAGAGATCCAGACTTAGACAATTAAATGCTGGCATTATCCATTTGAGGTATGATGCCATTAAAAAAGGACAAACAAAGAAACTGAAATGGAGCTTATCTTTTCAGTATGCTATTGCCTCTGCAGAACTATAGAGGCTGAAAAGAATAACAACACCTTCTTACCAAAAAAGAAAAATTTCAATGACATAATGAACAATTTTATTTACAAATAAGCTGCCATTTTACAGAGTAACTCATAACTGTAACATAGTTAGCAGCAGAGAAAGTTCATTTATGTAACACTTTACAGCTCCAAGGAAAGCACACTCTTCTACAATACCCTTCAGATTTGCACGGGGGCCAAGAAATAAGAAAAAGAATTAATACCCCCCTCCCCCCAAAAATTGGAAGAGTTGTGCTTTGCAAGGTTTTGGGGTGGGGTTTTGTTGTTCCCTTTTACTACATTGCCTTCCCAAAATACTACCTCTTTTCCAATGGATTTCTGGATACTGTTTCATGAAGACAATCAAAGTTTGCATCCTCACTTCCTGCAGAGCCACAGTTTCTGTTCTTCTTGGATCCACTTCGAAACACCTCAACTGCAGACCTTAATTCTTCCTCATCCATGCCAAACACATCTTTGTACAGGATCTCATATAATACAGCTGAACAGATCAACACAAAGCTCAAAGCAAATTAAGATAACACCAGATCCATAAGAACTGTTGCAATTTTCAAAGTAAGTATATCTTCAGATATTATCTACTGTTACAAGACAGTAGTTGTATTAAATTCAATTAAGGAGAGAATCATAAAGTAATTCTGGTGGGAAGAAGGGATCTTTGGAAGTCATTTAGCCCAATACCCCACTTAACAGACAGAATAACAAGCATATGTATGTGTTAATACACAATAAATGAGCTTCCATCTCTTTCCACCCCACCCCTGAAAACCAAAACAAATACTGCCTATAAACATGAAAACACATAATTCTGTTCCGTAGAAAAATGATTTCAAGTTTACCCTGGCAAATAGCAGCATTTTCCTGGAATTGTTTTGTATACACAGAGTCATAATGGCCGTTGCTGGAACAACACAGTAAAATCTAGGAAAATTTAAGGAAAAAAAAAAGGCTTTAAGGCTGGAACGACGTAAAACCTAATGTTTTCTATTTGATATCCCAACTCAAGACTACATTAGTCTTCCACTCTATAGCTGACACCAACTCACCAAGACATTAAATATTCTCACTATAAATATGAAAAAGATGTAAAATGAGATTAAAACAAAACCCTAGGCAACGTCTTCAGATCAGGTTTGTCTATTATATAAAGAGAAATGATCAATTTGTACATCATGCTGTATTAAACATGAAATAAAGCGTCTGTTTCCAGCTTACATCTGAAGCCACCAATTGCTCATGATGTAAAACAAATACAAGCAATTAAATACAGTATGTTGAGATACACTGTCCAAGTATCAAAGGCACATTTCATCCTTCCTTACCTGGGGGGCTGGATAAGCATTTACTTCCCTAACCCTATTAAAAGCCTTGCTTTTAATAAGCAATGTTATGCTGCCTTTTGAAGATCCACAGTTTTTGCAACATATGCATTGATACATCCAGTAAATGTATATAATCAAGACCCAGCCTGGCACGTAACCACAGCCAACTGCAACTGGCAGAAGCCCTTAGGCAGCTGTCAGCATGTTTCCAGCAAGGATGCTTCCCAGTGACCCAGCAGGAACTGGGATGCCAAGGCTCTGAATTCAGTGTGCACTATGTCTTCTGCCAAAACAATCTCTCATCTCAGGGTGAGAATGAGCAACACCAGAAAGAGCTGCTGCCTGTACATGCCGTCTAATGATGGATGGCTGCCAACACTTAATGAGAGCTCAGGTGGTAAAGCCTTCCAGGACAAACACACATTTAGACCATAGATTTTCAAAGTTAACTCACTTCGGAATTAGATTACATTACACAGGAAACTACACAGAAAAAGTAAGCACGTGCAAACAACAACAGTAATACTAACCAGGAGAGAAGACCAGCTTTCAGATTTCAGAGACAGATTTCAGAGCAGACTAGTCACTTTGGCAAAGATAATAGCCCATACTGAAATCCATACTACAGTAACTTCACTGGCATCATGCCTGAGCTAGCCACATAATTGTACACATATCTCTATATGACTGCAGAAAAAACAACAGAATCAGATGGGAGGGAACTGAGTATTTCTCCTTTATGTTCCTTCTTTTTGTCTCCACTGGTAATTCTTGTGTGTATAACCTGTTCCCATTAGCTCCCGTTCTTAACCAGGCTCCACTGGTATGTCATAGAAATGAATCCATTTGTTACATTAACTCATTGCCACCAACTTCCCCATTCCAGGAACAAAAATTGCACACTTCACCAGACTTCAGAAAGAGAGGTATCGGGGTGATGCAGAACACATTCTCTTCACCAGTATGATAAACATATCTTGTTGTGCTCTTCCCAGGTATTTTGTTCTACCCTGTCAGTTCAAATTCCCACTGGGACGCGTTCTTACCCAAAGAGATTTCAGAAACACAGAAGAATATTCTGGAATTGTGATGACACCTCTTCCTGCCAAAAATAAACTTCTTTCCAATAATGAGCTGGAGTAACAAAAAAGAATGGCAGCGAAACAGCACACAATCCATCCCTCATATGGAAAGCAAGTCTATCATAACTGAGTTAACTGATGTGCAAATACTGTGTTTTCTCCATGAAGCTGAAGCCAGCTTTGGGATTTTGTTCAGGTATGCAAGAGCACTGGAGTTACAAGAACTCAATTTTAGTGGCAAGTTTTTACAACTAAGCAGGACTGGAAGCAACTGGGATTCAGGGGTAAGGGTAGGAAATTGCCTCACTTCTTCTCACCTTGTCTTCAAAGCCATTGTCTGTAGCATAAGTGGGTGGCTTTCCAGGGTACCGATACAGAATAAAGTCTCGCCTAGGTAAGCAGAGGAAAAACAAGACTTCAAAGAGCACATTCTTAGTAGAGCCATGTTATGAAGAAGTTTGCAGGAAGCTGTTTAGAGAATCCGCTGTTGGTTCATAGAAAAATCAAGTAGAACACTTTTCCTGATTATTGCTGTATGGTAGCATTCATTTGTTAGATAAGCATCAACACTCAGTAGGAAAAATAAATAAATTTGGGAGACACCATTTTGTTTAGTCACAGATTAGGTCAAGTACTTAAACATACGGCAAGGTGCTCAGACACTGAGATAGTTAAGTTTAAGTGATTTAGTCACTCTGCAAGAGGACTAGAACCTCAGCACAGAGAACTAGTAACTTGTGCAGAACTTCAGTCTATTCCTTTAGTATTGGAATAGAATGAGCCTGCAACGGGATAGTTCTTCCACTGGGGAGCCAGACTGCTTGTTACAGGATAGTAGCATTTTTAGCAAGACAGCAGCACCTGTGCAGGCTTATGTTACCTTTGAAATAAGTATCAGCTTTTGCGCACCAAGTAGGGCAAGTATTTCTCACTACCAGAGCTCTCAAGTACACATACATGAGCTTTACTCATTAACTGCCACACAGTGTTTCCACCACACACAGCTCTTCATTTTTTCCCCCATTTTCCATCCTTCAGCCACTAGAAGTAAGCACTGGACTTCAGAGTTAAACATCATCAAAAAGCTAACAAATAAAAACCACTGGATACCAACCCTCCCCTTAATCCACACTATGAGGACAGGGGCTGTGATGGCTCCCATTCACATGTTAGTTTAAGTTGTTAGCATTTTTCATCCTGTTTCACACATTAGTAACTCAGCAACAAACAAATAAGAGGTTCTGGGGCCAGAACCCAAACACCATCAAGTCAACAAGGAAGTGAGACTTAGGAAAGAGGCACTTACTTGTACATCACTGATAAAGCACTCATTTCCATCTGGCCAGCACTCTCCTATGCAAAATCATGAGATTACATGAGATAGCAGTGCCTTCTTCAACACAGAGAACTCTATTTCAGCTCTCTGCCATATTAAAATACTTAACCAAACTCAAGTTTGTTTGTTTTAGCAACTAACCAACAAACTGAGAGTTGAGATAGTAGGATTTCCAGGGGAGAAAACAAACAAACAAACCAACCAAAACAAAAAACCAACGAAAACCCCTCTAAGTCTGCAACATGGGATGCCTGTTATTACCAAGCTGAGTAAGATAAGAGTCGCTACTGGAACCAGCTCTAAGTACACCACTCATGATACATTTTTGTTAATTAAATACATTGCATTTGTTTCAGAGACTGCTGCATTCACCATACTTATTAGTTCAAGTCTAAAGAAACAGAGTTTGAACTCTAGTATTTGAACCTGGGGGTAAAAGCAGCAGCAGCAAGGGATTGCAAAGTCTGATGAACGTTTGATATGAAGTACACTCCAGATATTCATAATCGCAGAAGGAAAAAATGGAATAAGGCCCACAAGAGGCCTCAGCTTTACTATTCAGTCTGGACAGATTGCTCCTTCTCACCAACAAGTTCCCCACTAAAACTGATATTGTTTATACATGTGAATAGTCAGAACAAACACATAGTATTACCTATGCAACTGAAACCCCAGGATTGGGGTCTATCTAAAAAAACTACCCCAACCACCACATTTTAAATCATTATCTCGTTACCTTCCTGTTCAAGTCTCCTGAAATTTTAACCTCTTGACAAGTCTTACCTTCGGATCTCCTAGTCGTTCAAGGTATTTCTCAAATGATCCTTCCACATACTTTCAACAAAAAAAAAAACAAATATAAAAACAGTTGGGAAGTTAAATCTACACACTGTGCCATACATTACTAGTTGTTGAACAGGAGGGAGCAGGGCAGGGGCCAAGAGCATAGACAAAACCTTGGGACTAGTCTGCCAGTTCCTATCATTTTGAGATTCTGAAAGGCTATAGTCTCATTGGGGGTATGGCTTCAGCTGTTCCCTGCCTTTGAGCATAGGAATGGTTTGGGACACCAATGTGGAAATACCAAGAGATCCTGGAAAAGTTAGAAGCACGAGTCTGAGTAATATTCAGTGACTCGCCTCTCTCTTGGATTAGATGAGGCATTTAACTGCACTTACACAGGCGAAAAAACCCAAACCACACCCCAACTCCGCATAACCGCCACACAAAACCATATGCAGAACCAACCAAACACCCCCAACCCCATGACTTTATACAACGATTAAGCACACTCTGGAGTTTTCCACCATCTTTTGATGCTAGTTTCTTAGTTCAAGAGTCCTACACTTTTCTACCTACTACATTTTGCAATGACCGCTTCACAGAGAATATAATTACATAAATAACTGTCACCCTACTAGTGACTGGGGTATCAAATCACTTGCTTGATTTCATGAACTTCAGAAATACAAAGACAAATAAAACTTGTGTGATTACAACTCAACTAAGGCAAGCAAGCAATCACCCTGCTACCCCACTGCTTCTCCTCTCTTACATGCATCCAGCCTGCCAAAGCATGTGTTTGCAGTGCGTATGTTTGCATGGACATGTTTATGGCCAAACCACTCACCCCTCCCACAGTCCTGCCTCCCTCAGCGTGCAAAACTGCCTAAAACACGCGCTACTTACAGATTCAAACTTATGCTGGTGCTGCCTCATAAACAAGACACAAGCTTTCCTAACTTCCACGTGGTGAATCTGAGATAAAAACAGCTGAAAGAAAATAAGAGTCATGAAAGAACCAAGGGGAAAGTTACAGAGTTTAACTTATACTTTACATTGGGCTCACTTACAGGCTACCGCCGCCGCAAGACCTCAGCGAGGCCGCAGAGCCACAGGCGCTGGAGAGCGGCGGCCGAGCAAAGCTCAAGCGCCCCGGACGCCGCAGCCCACCGACCCCTGGCGCCCAAGCGACCCGGGGCTGTGACAC
>VZRU01000063.1:88145-239588 GCA_013398155.1 Pedionomus torquatus | reverse complement strand
CCCGGCACCCCGCCGCCGCCCCCGGCATCCCGCCGCCGCCGGGCCCTGCCCCGCACGCAGCCCGGCTCCCTGTGCCCGCGACCTGCCTCGAAAGGCGGCCTCGAGCGCTGTCCCCTCAGCGAGGTGCCGCCTGCAGCAGCCATTTTGCGGTGCCCGCGAAGAGCTCCAGACACCTGCCTCGCTCTCCCGTTGAGGGGCTCTCCGAACGCGGCAGGAACCTTCTCCTGCCCCCAGACGTTCTCTCCTATCCCCGAACCAAGGTAAGCCCTGGCAGAGGCCGCTAGCTCCAGCACCTGCCTCAGGAAGGGAGCCCGTGCTGAGCCGACTCCTTCCACCTGCATTGCTTGGTGTGCCCGTGGCCACAGATAACGAGGGGAAAAATCAGTCAAAATGGTTATTCATAATATCCTGTGATGTTCCTGCCTGCTCTCGGGCTGGAGATAAGCGGCTAGAGGTAAACTTGAAATAACAACTCTATAACCAATCGTTAAAGAACTGAAAATGACAGTTACTCATAAAGTAGTTGGCGATTGGCAAAAATCACTCTTGCACAGCTGCACAGCCTGATTTATTCTACGTACAGCTCTTGTGCTTGATTTGATTTGGAGACTGCCTCTATGTACTTTTAATTTGCTAGTAAAAATGCACTCAGACATCAGACGCACTGATTCAGGAGTTTCTTTTTCTTAAGCAACAGCAACAAACCAACTCAAACAAATGATGTACTTACAGAGAGGGCAATTAACACCAACTATGCACTTCTGCAGCTCTAGAGTATTACAGACCAAATAGCCTGCACGAGCATTTTAAAGTTTAAATCCCCTTTGTTTTTCAAGGTATTTACTTAAACAAATTGATGGTAGCATCAACACAGTTGACAGTTTCAGTACTTTAAAGGGGATGCTCTTACCAGCATCAAATAGGAAACAGTGGACTTCACAGAAGTCCAAACCAAGTAATGATGGGATAACCCGGCATAAATGCATTATTTGTATTGTCAACCCAATTCCTCCCCTATAGGCCATGTTTTACTTTGGGAGTAAAGAGCCCCAAACCAGGGAATGCAGTTGGTGAGCAGTTTGGCAGCAGGTTTGCAGCTCTTGGCTTTTCTCACTCAGATTCACCACATGCCCCTTTTCCTTTAAAGAGGCCTAAATCTCTCGCTTTTTAAATTCTTTTTTCAGTTCTTCTGTAAACACATTAAATGAGAGCTGAAGGCATCTGCTGATTTGCAGAACATGGCAGGAATATTGACAAGGACAACTTCTTTCCACTAGTACTAGGTAAATATGGTCAAGAGATCACTGTGTGTCTCCCATACCTGTTAAGAAGTTACTTAGCTTGTCTTCCTCACTGGAATTACCAACTTGGTGCAGATCTTGTCATGTAAATAACTGTCTGTCCAAGAAATTCGACAGTTCATACTCCCTCCGTCCCTTCCCTCACTGGCACAGTGCTCTTTTAAGCATAAAGCTAGATGACTTGAAACTAGCACTAAATGGGAAACCATTTAATGTCACTAAAATTAACACTAATTTTCTTGGAGGGTGTGTCCCAGTTGGTGGTCTCTTAAGTATGGAAGGCTTCACTAGGAGAAGATACATGTTTTATTCTGACACTTCTGTTCCTCTGTATTGTTTATTGAAACCCAACAACTTTATCCAAAAACAAAGCAAACTTTTCTGGCTGTCCAGGAGGGAAAGGTTTCAAAGCTGTCAAGTCCATCGACTGCAGTGTCTCCACAAGAGTGCTGTAAAAACAGAGCAGAAATGAAAATTTAAAAAAAAAAAAAATCATCCCAAAGGGAGTTTTTTTTTTCTTCACACAACTTACTTTCTATTCATACGTAATCCTTACCACAGAAACAGAAATAAGTATGTGTACTGAAAGAAAGAGACCCCACAAACCAGCAGGCCCCAACCTTCACTGTCTCATAGGCAGCACTGCCAAGAACACACTTCAGTCTGCACAGGAGCTTTCACAGACAACTTCAGCTCTAACTTTTTAATTTTCTGTGGTTGCAGTGTTGGGAGACTGAACAAGATCTGAGGATCTCATCAGCATAAACTGTACCAGGAAATTCATCCTATCTGAACACATGGCATAATTCTCCACTTAACACATAGCCAGAAAGAACAGCTAAATCAATGTTAGCTTGCTATTATCAGACTGCAAATAAGGCTCAAATGCTAGGCACTATTCCACAAAAATAAATTAAAATTCCTTCCTGTTTTGGAGGCCGTCAGAAGCATTGAGATAAGTTTAAGAAACTTGACTAATATAAAAAAATGATGGGCCTAGTCTTTTCAGAAGTCTCTTCTGAAATATACGAAATCCTGTTTGCAGGGCGAAGGAACAAGATGCAGACTAAATAATGGGAGTTGCATTTCCTCTGCCTTCAATTTAGAGGTCGTTATTTATTGAGTGCAATCAATCATAAATAATCATAAATAAAACCAGTAAGATGTAGTCAAAACAAGAGAAAATGAAACTAACAGGAAAGAAGATGAATACAAACAAAAGGAGCTGGTTTCTGTTGGTGGAGGTTGGTTGTTTGCTGGCCTGCGGGTTTGTTTTGTTTTGTTTGTTTGTTTTTTCTGTGGAGTGACAGACAGTAGATCTGTGAAACTCCTTGTCAGATGACACGGTGGATTCAGGAAGTTTAGTTAAAAGGGCAGCCCAAATAAGTAGATGGAAGACAGAGGGACTGAAAGTAACTAACCAGACAGCATTTGGAATTTAGGATTTAGGCATTTGGATTGGATTTAGGAATTAGGATTTGGATTTAGGAATTTCTGTGAATCAAAGTACTTAAAAGGATGGAAAGGAAAGTAATAGAAGGGAGTACCATATGACCGCTGCATAAGAAGCACAGCCAGCAGGTCAAGGGAGTTGATTCTACCCTTCTACTCAACTCTTTATGAGACCCCACGTGGAATACTGTGTCCAGCTCTGGGCCTCCCAGTGTAAGGACCTGTTGGAGCAAGTCCAAAGGTGGCGACAAAGATGATCCAAGGGCTGAAGCACTTCTGCTATGAGGTGAGAGTTGGGATTGTTCAGCCTGGAGAAGAGAAGGTTCCAGGGAGACCTTATAGCCTATTTCAGTGCCTAAAGGGGCTACAGAAAAGATGGGGAGTGACTCTTTATCAGGGAGCATAGTGATAGGAGTAATGGTTTTAAACTCAAATAGGCGACATTTATATTATCTGTTAGGAAGAAAGTCTTTGCTTTGATTTAGGAAGAAAGTCTTTATTGTGGTGAGACTCTGGCACACGTTGCCCAGAGAAGCTGTAGATGCCTGGAGGTGTTCAAGGCCAGGTTGGATGGTGTTTTGAGCAACCTGGTCTAGTGGGAGATGTCCCTGCGCATGTCAGGGGGGGTTGGAACTTGATGATCCCTTCCAACTCAAACCACTCAATGATTCTTCTTGCCCCATTTCTGCTTTTGGCTGGGCATCTGCGTGTGGCCACTGCAAATAGGATACTGAACTACATGGACCCCATATCCATATCAGTAAGGCCATTCTTATGTTTTGTTCTAAATACTCCACATACTTCCCATTTTAGTATGTCACTACATCTATTTAGTGCCTTTTACAAGGAAAATCCACATAGCAAAATGATGAAATGGAGTCTTAAGTCTACAGGGAGCAATTTATTCCTTATGGCTCATGGTTACAAACTGACAGTCGGGGTTGTATCATTTCTAGATTTAAAAACAGGAATCCAACAACTAGTGAGAAACAGTGGAGAAAGAGAGAAGCTTTTAGGTGCCTCTAAGATGCTACCCAACTGTTCCAAATTCAACCAAATTCAGTGTTTGGTTTAAATCACTCTTCTTTCTTATACACACAAACAAAACCCCACAACAAAATTTTGAAGGAGTCATGTTTAAGGAGCTTGGAAAGTTTGTTAAATTAGCACCTCATGTTAATCTACCCACTATGGAAAAATCTACCTTGCCAACAAATGGTTGTTACTGAGAAGAGTGTAAATTTCCTTGTTAGGTTCTGAGCAGTGTAATGACAGCGAGCGCTGGTGCTGAACACTGCTCCGTCAGTCGGGACACCTGTAGCAACTCCGTACCTGCAATTACAGCACACGACGTGCCCGTCTCTGTGGAGCTGTTTCGCCAGTTCAAGCTGATGGTTGTTCATCAGCTTTTCATTTATTACTACTACTAATGGTTTTCCTTTTTCTAGAGCCTCCAGACAGCTACCTGCACCTACAGGAGAAACGGAAAACACGATGAGATTTTGCCCTGACAGATGAAATAGTTGCTCAGGAGACTCCCGAAGGTGAACATTTAACCACCCGGCTCTTGGCTGCGGGTCTGAACGTTCTCTGCGAGCCCTGCCCTCAGCCGTACAGGCAGGCTTCGTCCAAGTGCTCCTCAGCACCCCGGGCCATCAGAGGGGGCTCTACCTGCGTGGCTGATGACCAGGTCCGCCCCCCGCAGGTCCTCGGCCAGCGAGTCCTTGAAGCGGAAGGCTTCCACCGCCACGGCCGGGCCGCCGCCGGGCGCCGGCTCCAGCTCGCCCCGCCCGACCTGCAGCACCAGCTTCTGGTAGCCCCGGCTGCGCAGCACCTGCGGCGGAGGGAAGGAGGGTGGGATGGGGCTGGAGGCCGTGGCGCCGGGCCTGCTCTCAGTTGCCGCGGCCCAGGGACCGCTGCACCCCCTCCCCGCCTTCCCTTCCTCTTCTCCGCTACCGCAGCCCAGCCGCGATGCCTCCCGCAAGCGCCCCCGACCCGCACGCCCCTGCTCCCTCAGGCCCCGCCGCCGCTCACTGGCGAGACGGGGAGGGCGGGACGGCTCCCGGCGCGCAGGCGCTGCGGGCAGGGGAGGTCCGGGCTGGGTGCCCGCCGAACCCTTACCTGCAGCGCAGCCGGGGAAGAGACGGTCGCGATCAGGTCATCGAAGCTGGTGGTGCCCACGGTGACGAAAACGGACTTCATGGCGGCCGCCCGCAGCTGCTCTGCGGACCGGCAGCAGCCGGCAGGGGGCGCTGCCCGCTCGCTGCGCTGCTCTACAAAATGGCTGCCGGCGAGCGCGCCCCTTCTCAGAGCTCCCTTGGCCCCGCCGCTTCCGCCCGGGGACCGGGGAGGGCCCGTTCCCGGTGCCGGCGTGCGGGGGCACGGGAGCGGCTGGGGCGGTGCGCCCCCGAACGAGCCCACTCGCCGGCGGCGATCGGTGACCTTGATTGTCCCAGTGAATTGCCTGAGGTTTAGACTGGTTATCGGGAAAATTTTTTACCCTGAAAAGGTGATTAAGTATTGCAATGGGCTGCCCAGGGAGGTGGTTGAGGCGCCATTCCTGGAGGTATTTAAAAGGTGGCTTGACATAGTGCTTAGCGATAGGTTGTTTTTTTGTCAGAGAGACAATTCTGTGACTTTCAGGAAGGGAGAGAGGAAGTGGGGGGAAGGTAACCCAGATTTGGAAAAGGATTTTGGAAACTTTTGGCCTCCATATGTTACTTTAGCATGTGGGGCACAGATTGCTGGAACGGGCAGCCTGACGGGCCAGGCGCTGGATGCGTTCTGTGGCTTGCTATTCCCACAGCACGGCCACAGCTACCTCTTCTTCATAGACTAACCGACCTGGGCTAGGCATGGGATTTCCCAGCCTGGCCCAAGCCTCCCACAGCACTTACCATGGGAGTAACGTCACAAAAAGATGGTAGCAAATAAGCCGTCAGTCATGCTTTGGAGGAAAAGACTGATGTTTCAGTGCTGCAGTGTCCTGTAATAGCACCTTAAGAGTGGTGGGCTGACACATCCCCTTGAGCCTCACTGGGGATGTGCTATAGTGTTGCAGAACCTGCTTTCAAGGGACTGAAGGCAGGAGATTGCGTATGTTTTCGCAGCTTGGGTGGTTTTGCCGTGTGGCTGTCCTTCTGCTAATAACTAAGATGAAGATGGGAGACAGAAGGAAAAGAGTAAATATAGTTTGAATTCTCTGTTTTGTTTAAATAACTCTAGTAATTCTGGCTACACGTGTACTGTGTCTGCCAGAAAAAGTTACAGAAATGCTGCAAACTCCCAATAGAAACTGCTGTCTGCTGGCTCTCAGTTGATCCCATAAAGTCAGATATAAAAATTATTTGGCCTACGTAGATGAACCTGTCACAGCAGCTGAGATTTCAACTCAGGGAGAACCCTGAAAGCACGAGTGAAATATTTTCCTCAGTTTGCCACTGACCAGTGTTAGCACTTCGGGGAGGCACTCATCTTTCCTTTTTTCCCACCTGCAAGGCAGTGCTCAGTAATTTATCTTCTCTAAAACTTTCCATGGAAGGGATTGTTAACAGCAGAGAATCGAGTCTTTTAAAAATCTTCGCTGTAGCAAATTTTTAAAGACGTTGAGTAGATTTTTTTGCCACCTTGCCCAGGCCTTTTGAAAGATGCATTCTCAGTATCACTGAACATGGGTAGTTTTACCCTCCCTGTTGCCCTTTGAGTACGTGTCTTTCTGATGTCATTTCAGGCTGGTTCTTCTACCTTCTTATGAGGACTGAGGAAAAGTATTCTCTTGAGCAAAACCCTCTGGAGTGGCATCCTAAGATCCAAGGGTCAATAAATCAGGCAGGAGCTGAGGTTGGAGCTGAAGGCCCTTTCTGAAAAATAAAAATACTCTTCAATGCTAAACCACATTAAATCAATTGCAAAGATGAAGTCACCAGTAAATGTAATAGTTCAGGTACGTTTCCTCTGTGTGATGAAAACCCTGGGGGAGGGAGAAAGGGGTAACATTTTAATTTGCAAAAAAATCCCAACATTAAATCTGTTAACACAGTCCTGTCCACTGAAGGCTAAGAGTAACACCTCAGCAGTTCCACAAACTGAACTCGCCATTTTCTTTTGTAATAGCAAGTGTAACACGATGTACGAAAAGAAACTACTGAAGTTAGATATCTAAACCTCTTCCCTGAATGAATTTTAATAGATGAGGTCACATCTGTATGTGCTAGGGAGTGTTCTGAGAAAGATGCAGAAAAGATGTAGCTGTTTTTGAGCGTACCTCTGATTACCATGTTAATGACTCATTCACAATGCTCATTAGCCCCCTGTTGCTTGAATTTAGCATAATGAGCCACACTGAAATGTATTTGGTTTTTGATTAAAGTAAATGGTGCTGACAGCAGATATGTCATGGGGGCACGGGCACTTTATCTTGGGAAACATACTGTAGAGCAAAACAATATCGGAGTCCTGAGTGCACAGGGCCTTAGTAGCCCTGACCAGGCTGACCCAGCCCTTGCTGTTCCCCCTCAGGACAAAGAAGCCAGGAGCTGAGGGTGACTGCAACATAAGCCAGGAAAAGACCTCATGAGGAGCACAGTGTGACCACACCAGAGGAAAGCAGGCAGAGCAGAGGCAGCAACAGATCCAGTGACCTTCAGAGAAAGACAAGGTAACAAGCCATTTCCAAGGTAGTAGTTCAGGAACAGAGCTGNTGGTTTTTGATTAAAGTAAATGGTGCTGACAGCAGATATGTCATGGGGGCACGGGCACTTTATCTTGGGAAACATACTGTAGAGCAAAACAATATCGGAGTCCTGAGTGCACAGGGCCTTAGTAGCCCTGACCAGGCTGACCCAGCCCTTGCTGTTCCCCCTCAGGACAAAGAAGCCAGGAGCTGAGGGTGACTGCAACATAAGCCAGGAAAAGACCTCATGAGGAGCACAGTGTGACCACACCAGAGGAAAGCAGGCAGAGCAGAGGTCCAGTGACCTTCAGACAAAGACAAGGTAACAAGCCATTTCCAAGGTCAATGCAAACAGTAGTTCAGGAACAGAGCTAGCAGCAAGGACAGCTACAGCTCATGTCTGTTGTCCCCATATAAGAAAGACAGAGAAGGGCCACAAAGATAATTTGGGGCTGGAGCACCTCTGCTATGAGGACAGAGAGAGTTGGAGTTGTTTGGCCTGGAGAAGAGAAGGTTCCAGGGGAGACCTTATAGCAGCCTTCCAGTAGCTGAGAGCAGGGCCTAAGAAATTAAGGTCCCTTCTAACCAAAAGCATTATATAATTCTACTTAAAGCCTGACTTTAAATGAAGTCCCCATAAGAGAGTGTGGGTGGAAGCCCCAGCTGAGGCTGGTCAGGGCCATACATATTGTCAATGCAGTCAAGGCCCAGCCAGGTGATGGACAGGAAGTCAGACTTTAGGATGAAAAGAAGGATGATAAATTTTTCAAGTATGTCAGAGATGAGGGTCAGCACATGTAAAAATCTTTCTAAGAAAAGGCAAGGACAGGGTAATTAAATGATTGTGGGTTGGTTTGTTGTTTTTATTGGTGTTTTTTTTTTTAATGAAGAGGATAGAATTCAAAAATATCAGAGTGTTTTCCTGTCTATATCATTATTTCATATTAGGTTAATTACAGTAGTTCAGGAAATTACTACTCATTTGTAACAAAAGCACCGTAACTCACCACATGCATGCTTTTATTCTGCCAAAATTGAAAAATAAGCTAGTCATCGTAATGGGATAAGTCCACACATTCATTCTGCAGTTAGAACGAAGTTCCAGGGGTTGCCATTGTACCTTGCTTTTAACCATCTACTTATAACTTAAAAGTTCCTATAAAGTAAGGCACTCTCAAGGAAATATTGCATGCATAAAGTAGTCCAAGAACCCAGAGAGAGGCTAGGAAAGGGCTAGAATGGAAGATACGTTCTTGTAAGAGCTTGCACCCATCTGTGCTTTATAATTTATATTCTGATATTTTCTTCCAGTGGCAACATCGGGGCAAGAAACTGAAAATGGCATTAGAGCAAGATGGTTTTTTGTTAAGTGAGAAATTATATATGCTTCCTCTTTTCTTTTTAGCTCTTATTTGAAATATTTCTTGATGGCTCAGCTTTGAGCACTGTCACTTGTATTCAACTCAGCTTGCCACAGTTTGCCCTGGAAGCTCTATAATTATATTATTTGAGGCTAAGAAAATGCATGAAAATAAACTAGTCATCTCACCTCTTGGTTTCTGAAAAGTACATATTGCCCTCAGTTTGCTCTTGAAGCCTGAAGACTCACTCACAACTCTTGACAGTAAAAATCTGAGGACCCTTGAGGGCTGGAGACAATGCATCAAGTAATGAATCATAATGAATCTTTTGAAAATACACAACCGCAGAAAGGCAGGAAAACCTGTAAGCGTACGAAGTCTGATTTTCTTTAAAGAAAAACAAAAAGGCAATGACTAGCTATTTAAAGATGCAACACTGTCTTTCTTTTACCTTGTATTTTGTGCAGAGGTTGTTTCTTGATTTTGGCTTATGATGTAATGGTACAGTGGAAGACATGAGACAGAAGAGAGTAATTAGACTTCTCCACATTAAATTTATTTTGTTTCAATACCTTTTCTATGTTTATGAATGTGCAAAATAAGTCAAGATAATCTTAGTTCTGTTTCAGGTTAGCTTTATATAAATTTGAACTGAAAAAATACTTCCTTTTTCTCTCATTTTGATGTAGTGCTATACTGATGAGGGATGATATTTCTGTTACCATAGGGAATTGCGAAAATTAGATGGAGAATATTTTGGGGAATATGGGGAATAATTCCTTCATATTACCATGATTCAGAGATGCTTGTTTTGGGAAAACAAGAGAGGAACACTTGTTAGGCAAATTTAAACAGTATACTTTGAAATATTTCATCACAACATTTCTATATCATTTGATTTGTTTCTTTGAGGGCTTGTTATTTGGTCAGTGGAGATTGTCAGATAGCCTTTGATAGACAAAGGCTCAGACTGACTGGAGACAGCAAGAGGGTGTTAGATCTCCCCTTCCTTGGGCTGACTAGCAGAAGACAGGCGCTGAAGCAGTCTGGAGGAACTGTGTTCACTGACTAGGTGAACTAGGTATTTCACATTTGAATTGAAATTGAATTTTCACATTTGAAAATGATTTGACAACTCTCATGGATTTTTCTGAATTTTGCAATATTTGAAGCCCCAGGTTATGGAAATACATGATCATGATTTTTAAGGCCTTGTACTTCCGAAGAGAATACCAAAAAATCTGCTCACTGAATCTTAAGGCCCTGAAGACTAACACATAATATTTATTAGATATCTATAACTATGTATTTTTATTACTCCTGTTTTACTTTGTATTTAAACAATGTCATGATTCTTTGAGACCTGACTTCTGGAATTTTAGATCTTCCTAGTTTTTCAAAGTCAAGTGCTGCCAGTCTTTGCCCTGCCCATGAAGCAGGAGGTCACCTCTATGTTGAGATATACCACACACAGCATTTCAATCTTTGACTCAAGGAGTGTGGCTCAACAAGTTTGTACCAGCTGTTAAACTGGATCTTTACGGGTGCTTGATGCCTCTGCTAGGTATCTGTCAAGGGTAAAGTGCCTACATTGCAGACCAGAAAACAGGCTTCATGTGAAATAAAATTTCTCAAAGCTGGTAATTTCCATTAGGTATTGTGGATAGTTGAGAGATTGTAAAGGAAATAATTTGAAGAAAGGATGCAAAACAGGCTGGTATGCAGACGTAAGGTCAAGTCTGAGGTCTATTGCAAGGAACATTATCCTGGCTGTGAATGCTCGATATAGTTATATCTTCTGGCAACTGGTCCGTTCAACTCCCCAGGGAATCTCTGCCTGTGACAACCTGGCACTACTCCTTGCTGTCTGGAAAACACACACCACTGTTCCTGCCTACTGGCCACCAGCAAACACCTCCGCAGCAATCCACTGTGTGAATGCCCTGCCATTTCATATTCCTGCATAATTCCTCTGACAACCAAATCTATTAAAAATTCATTTTCATCCAGGCAAATGAGACTCCCTGAAGTCAATTGAGCTTTGCTCTCTGAAGGCAGCTTGTGCTGGTGCACATGTAATCAAATCCTGAGGTGGCCTTGCATGCATTTTTACAAGCACTGAGATAGACTTAATGTTTCAGTTATTCTTTTTGATGTGCATTTTTGAAGAAAGCTGGAA
Organism: Pedionomus torquatus; assembly: GCA_013398155.1. Taxonomy (NCBI): domain Eukaryota; kingdom Metazoa; phylum Chordata; class Aves; order Charadriiformes; family Pedionomidae; genus Pedionomus; species Pedionomus torquatus. Next base: position 228,623 of record VZRU01000063.1, on the reverse strand, counting down.
TATTATGCTCAAGTAAACCAACAGTTTTAAATCTTCAGGAAGGAGCTCCAAGTGAGCAGAGTTTCTCCCTTTTCTCAGCCAGTCCCAACTATGCAAGTACATACAAATATCTCCCTTTGCCATGCAGAATAAAAAAAGTTAAGGGGGTTATGTGTGCACCCAGTCTAAATTTCACCTCTATCCATTTGCCTGTTGTTTTCCAATAGTGGCACTCGGCAGCAGTAGTTTATATAGGCGTTTTGAACTGCTCTTCAGAAGTCTCCAGGGACACCAAGTCAGTCCACTGATTAAGTACATGGATTTTGGAAGTATGTAGACTGGCTGAATATATCTTACCATTAATGAAAAGCTACTCTAATTCTGCCTGAAAAGGAAACAGAACACAGGTGCTGGACAAACGTGCTCCGTGGCGTTCGTGCCAGTAGAGGGCTGTCTGCATCTGCTGCATCTAGGGGATCAAAAGGCAGTGAGAATGCAGATTCCCAAGTCTTTTCATCATAGTATTAGCGTCTTTACTTCTGCAATGCCTGCTTTTTCTTCTCAAGTTGGCTCTGAAAACTGAAGTGAAATATCAAAGTCATCTGATCAACAGAGATAACCAACACAGATCTGCACAAGCTCTGAAAGCTCAAATATTTTTTGTGCACTGAGCTTGTCTGTTTCCAGCAAGTCTTGTTCAGGGGAACTGTACCTCTGCATCATTTCCAAGCCTTTGCAACAGCAGTAGGGGTGCTAATAACAGTGACAGAGTTGTGGTTCTTTTCTCTACTTTTGGTTTGTACTCATGATAGTCAGCTTCTTGTTTACAGGCAGTCTAATTTCTGTTAGACATTAGGGATCAAAGCAGCCACTAGATACCACTGAGCTCAATTTGGAGATTCTTTAAGAGCTCTGTCTGGGCCACTATTTTTTTGTTTGTTTGTTTGTTTGCATGTTTATATAGCAGTGAATCATACTGATAAGAATCAATACCAGAAACATTTTTGTTTGCGTGGATTTCCCGTTTGTGGCCTTTTTACCATCAGAAATGCTAGAAATACTTTATGCAGAGGCAAACCAGAAGGTTAATATTATGCAGTGAATTTCACAAAGATGTGAAGGTAAAAAATTGTGGCTTTTATTTTTTAACATCCTAGTGATCTATGCAGAGTTATGTGTAAGAGAGATAGATAGTCATGTTTACAACTGGAAAGCTGTTTTAAAGTGTGTGCGCCTGTGCATTTTATGAATAAATACTCTTATTTAGGTATCAGCATGTAGCGGTGAATCTTCCCTCAGGATTTCTTGCATCGTAATTCCATAATGAATCGGTTTAAAATAAATAATCTTTCTGGAACTTGCTCAGAAATATCGGACCAAATTAGTCTCAGGTGTAATTTAACTGACTTAGGTCTAAAACAGAGCTCTGTGTGTTACATTTGGGAGAGCCATTACTGCTGCACACACTAAGGTCAAAACAAGAGTGCTTTACAGTATCTTGTCTCTAGAGAAAACCTTGCTGAAGTCATGATAGTCCCATTTGCTTCACCCTGTAATATATTTATGCGTGGCCATCTGTACTTCCACTTACAGTAACACTGAAGAAACTAAGAGATGTTCAGATACTAAATGTGACTGTTCATTTATGTAAGGCTTTGTGTACTAATGTTTCCTGGTTAGCAGCCGACTGCATAGAACTGTTCTTGTCACTGTGCCATACTAAAATGGTGATTCATGGTTAGAGAAAGCAGTTCAAATGAAAGGCCTTGGTTTTGGTTTGTCTGATTTTTAAGTATGTCACTTAAGGCATATAATTGCCTGTCAGCATCCACAGTTTACATGATGACACTTCTGGCATAACTAGTGAAATAAGTTAATTTTTTTTTAATGTAATGGACTTTGATATTGAAGAAATTATTCATGTCTAAGATCAAAAGGAAACATCTTCTGAAGCAGACAGTGTCCTGTTTTTCTCCAGGGCCTTAGACTTCTGTCATGATAGGCAACATCATTCCTTTTGGTTTCTCTGAACCTGAGATTTTATTTTTTATTTTGTGATGGTGGTGACATGGTGAGGATTAAAGTGAAATCTTTGTTGATTCTGAGACTGGTATTATGCAAGGTACTGCTGGGACATATTGCAGGTCCCTTACTGTTTTCTGTTTATGAACTGCCTACCCCAAGGTGCTAATTAGCTAGAAGAATTGCATATACACACAGTAGTGTTTTGTTCCTCCATAAAAATACATTTGTGTTTGAGGTGAATATAACTGCTTGGCTTAATTGTGAGCATCCTGGATTTCTGAAATCAGCAAGGTAATAGCAAAAATTTGTGAGACTGGTATTTATCATCTAAAAACTAATTACAATTAATTGGTTCATTCTTAACACCCATCATCACTAATGATTTCTTAGATGCAATAAACTTATTTAAATATTTATTTTCATGCAGAGACTGGCCACATATTGCTTGTACCCAATAAGATCTCTCTTTGGTAGTTGGTACCTTTGTTCTATGTTTGTAATCAAGTATTTTCTTGGCTTATGTTCTGTGTAGGATTTTATGTTATTTTGTGCATCTTAGTTTGACATTTGAATATGATTTGTGCCATGCCGAGTGTTTCTTTTCTAACTTGAAATCAAGGGTGCCTGAACAAGGGACAAGGGGCAAAACATGGCTTGCTGTAGTCTGTTACTTCTGAGACTAGGCAGTGCAAATGCCACTGATACTAAATTTTCTTCAGGGCATTTTATTTTTCTCAGAGGTAGAAGGTTCGCATCAGAGTTCTTAGCTGGATAAAATCTTGAGGATGCTTGTGGGTACTAACTAATAACGACACAACAGTTTTAAATTGAACACTGTGCTTCTGAAATGGCTGCAATAGGAGGAATCAGCATGATCTCCACGGGCTTATGTAACAAAAATGAACACCAATTACAGTGCATTTTTTCCACTGGGACTTAGCCCATCATTTTGTCTAATTATGGTATGAATCCCACAATGGAGAAAACCCTTCTTCTGTAAAGAACTAATTCCCTCTAGAAATGCTAGAAATCTTAAAGAACTCTAATTATAATACATTTCTCAATAGATAAAGAGAGCCATAGAAAGCCGGTGCCAGCCATATACCACAGAAAAAAAAACCAACCCACAAACAAAAACTCAGAAAAAAGATGAAGGACTACCCTAGGAGACAAAGAACTAATGTGAAGTAGTTCGTATAAACTTCTCTTATCCTTCATCTAGGGTTCCTACTAAATAGAATGTCTGATATATGCCTAAAAGTGTTACTGTCAGTTGAGAGTTGATAGATTTATTGGCATATATTCAAGGAATAATCTTGAACTAGAGAGTCTTGGAAAGAAAAGCACTGAAAACAAATTCTGCTGTACTTCTTAGAAGTTTTGAGACACTCAAAACTATCATGGGTACCCAGACTAGTCAGGCATGCAGCTGGCTTTGAGTTTTGTAGTTTATGTCACAGGGCATGTTATGTCATGAAATGAGTTGCCTGTGACTGAAAAGGGAAAAACCTGGTTTTCTCACTCCCAGTCCTATTCTTCAGGCCAAATTCCAACATCGATTTGATTGGATTTCTTCAAATCTGAGATAATTCATTAAGCTGCAAAGCTCTACTGAGGGTTGTTCAAAAGACTGCTGAATGGCAAACAAGTCAGCAGAGAGAAGAGCTGCAAGGCTTCTTCAGTACAGTAGAGGATGGGTGTAAATGAGAATGACAAAGATTAGGCTACGGTCTCTCAAGGATGGGATAACCACTCATATGCATGTCACTAGGTATTAGTTTATTTTACCTGATGTTCTATTATGATATTTAAACCTGCAATGTTAAATAAAGAGGCACTGAAATTGCCTAAAACATGCCTCCCCAGCTATCTGATGCAATTGAGTCCAAACTCTTATTTCCATTCAATGGTATGGACTCACACATTTTGTAACACAGAATGAACGATCTTTCAGACTCACAAGATAGAATAAACGGTGTTCCCAAGAGGAGGACTACATGCTGTATTTATTTACAGATTGGTTTACTAAGAAAAATGGAAACAAATGATGATTACCGCTGAAAGATGATACCTTGGAAAGTGACAGCCTGGTATAGCTGAAAGACAACAGCTCTCATTGCTTCCTGGCCATGGAGATGTTTGTTTGCTCTGTTTGTCTTTCTTTAAAGAAACAATTGAGAGAATTTATGCACCCACAATGAGAAAATCTCCAGAAAACAGCCAAAATGTAGCAACTCACAGTTTTTCCTGCCTCTATAATTCTGACATCATATCATGTGATAACAGTCCAGGGGAAAGTTTATTGGATTCTCCTCATTTTATCTCTAAGTTACATTTAAAGAAAATGTAAATTTAAGAGTGTTAAGATATTATTTAGATAATTTATCAGTTTCCTGTGTTCTTTTCTTAAGTGGTTGGCACAGTGATGTGCAGAGGTAAATGGAAGGAGAAGCACATGGACCATGCATGGGCAAACTGGGTAGAGCTCAGCTGCATTTGCTGTACCCGACCTCAGTGTTTTTGAAGGAGACTTTTTCAAAGCAAGTTATACTTATTAAAAATAGTCTCATCTGCATTCCAAAGTTTTTGTCTGGCAGTGCAGCATTGATTCATTGTGGAATTATCATGGAATTGTCAGAGTTGAAAGGGACCTCTAGAGATCATCTAGTCCAACTCCCCTGCTAAAGCAGGATTGCCTACAGCACGTTACTCAGGACTGCATCCAGGAGGGTCTTGAAAATCTCCATTTGGTTTGGTTATTGCTGGTTTCTCAGAGTCTGCTGTGAGAGAGGTCACATTGCTCTAAAGTAAGAAACAAGAAATGACTAGCCTCTGCAATCACACCATCCATTCCCATCTGATCTGAGTCTGTTTTATCCTTGTAGAGAAGAAATATGAAGGTTTATGCAGTTAATTATGGTGAATGGTATGTCAAGTGTTGTTAAAATCCAAGGACTGGACTGAAAAGATCATCTCTGCCAGTAAGAGAGCAATTGACTCTGCCAGTGTCTCAACCTCTGAGACTGATGCAGCAGCATTTAATTTCTTTGAGAAGATAATGATTCTGTGAGTGATGTTAATCTAGCATAAGCTTCTAATAATTAAATGGGTTACTGACATTGGGATTGCACATGGCAGTTCTAGCCTATCAACAACACCTTTCTTCCAACCTAAGTTCCTTAGAAACAACAACATCCCATTTTAATGCTATTTTGCCATCAAGAGCTATTGTGATTTTTGCTTGGCACAAACCTGAAGTTCTGTCTGGTACCTCCTACTGATGGAGTTGCTAATCCCTTCTGACCATTACTGTATATCATGAGATTACGCTACTTCATTGACCAGCTTGTTAGAAAGGAAGCACATTAATCTTGTCATCTAGTAGCCTGAATTCCGACTTAGTGAGCCTTTTCTTGGAATTATTTGGTTTATTGTGAACTGTTATTTGTTATTGTAGAAAACAAAACTTCAATTCTTGTTACGGTGTTGAGTTTTGAGCTTTATTCATTGAACTGGTTCCTTCTTCATTTCCTCTCTCCCATAGGATATTTACTGTTGTGAGCAAGTATGCACCTGTTTTGGAGTTCAAAACTAAGCATGCACTGAGAAAGCTCTGATTTGGTCCTCCTATAGATCCTCATGTGCAGCTGGTTTCCAGATTTGTCTTTTTACTTTATATGAACATCCTAAGCTCTCTCCTGTGATTCCTTGCTGTGATTTACTGTGTGGGTCTGCTCTTGGATTCAGAGCTCGGTCATGAGTAAAGCATACAGTAGGAGAAAGGTACAGTCACACGTCTACCTGCAACAGATCTTCCGTTGCCTTGCATGCCTGTTATTGTTTTCTGGGTCATGGATGCTTGGAGCCTGCATAAACTGGACACTGTCCTAAAGTTTTAATTGTAAGTATCTTGCTCTGTTCCCTGTTCTTGAGGTGTGAGTAATTCCTGTGATCTCAGGTTTCCTCAGTAGGAGAAAAAAAGAGGCAACGGTGCTCAACTAATCAGTATTCATAAAATATAAAAGCTTATTTGAGCGTTTAAATGGCAGGCATGATACTAAATTTAAAGGCATTGTCTACAGGCATTATGTTTGGGCTGTGACCTCCTCATGGATTTGGAAGGCAGCTTTAAGAGAAAGGCCTTCAAGATGGCATCTGGTCCATCCCAGTACTTCAAAACATGATAGGCTCTTCCTAGTCTCTTTGTTGGTGGTGTTGTCCAGCCTGGGCACTGAGGACACTGAATTACTATTAAAGCAGTATTCATTTGGAGATGTTTTAAGAATTCTAAGCCAGTTAACATTCATTGGAAAAGTTTAAAGAGAAGGAAATCTCACCCAGTCTAAGTATAACTCAGTCTGTCAGCATAACTTTCCCAAATTGCTTTGCAGCAAGTTGTTATTCAGCCTCATCCAGCTAAGCTTGCATAGAGCAGTCTGAATGTGGAGGTAAGCAGGACAGTGAGCTAATGATGTGTCTGGTAGTGAATTTTTACAAGCAAAAGTCAAAGGAGAAGCAGCCTCAGCATTCTGATACTAATGTTTTTTTCTTGCCAAGTACCTTACAGATATGCATATGGATAATGTTGCCATGCTGTCGCCTGTCCCTTTCAGTGTTGGTTATGCTTTATAACATTAAACATTTTTGAAATTCAGGGTGTAATGTAGTACAATGGCCAAAACCTAGTGCATTCAGAATGCTTTTGTCTTTTCTTTCCCTCTTTTGTTGGATGTATTCAACAAGAAGAAGTCACATTTCTTCTGCACCAGTTGCTAACATGAAGTAAATGCAAACTGGTGTGGTGCTATCACCTGAACTCCACATACAGACATAGTCAGTGGTGAAAGGGCTGTTCAAGGCTTTTCCAAGCTGTGGAAGCCTGAAAAATTTGTGAACAACAGCAAACTTTCACCTGTTTGATTCTGTAGTGACAAGCTGTAAGATTTGCCAATGAGCGTACTGCAGCAACCTCACACAGACCCAGGTGTGAGCTTCCCAGGGCATTATATGCTAGTCATGCCACAGCTGTGTGGACAGGTTACTAGTAACCTAAAAATTACGGACTGGCATTATGAAAAGTGCCGCATATTAACTGATATGAACATCAGTTAGTTTGAATTAGGATTGCTAAGGCATAAGGAGTAAAGGGGAGGTCTTCCTACTAAATTTTGCTTCAGCAGCTGACATCCAAGTTTGTGTCTTTCAAGCTAATAATACAGGCTTACATGGCCTTTAAAAGTACTCAGCCACAATGTACACCACAGCACTGGAAACACCCACTCATGAGTTCTGGGCCAAAGACAGGATTCTGATAAGTTTTAGGGAAATAGTGGGAAGGTGCTGAGAGATGAGCCTGTAATACACTCAAATCCAGCTCATGGTTTTGTGTTATCCTGTAAAGAGTGCCCCATTCAGCATTCGCTTGCCCACACAGTTCAAAGAATAGCCCAAGTCCAGTTTCCTTCTGAATCTTCCTGCATTTGAAGGGGAGAGCTCATTCAATTAGTGTTTGATCACGTGTACGATATTCCAGATAGGTGCTACTTGATCCTCCAGTATTGCTGGTAGACATGTGGTTTTTATATAACAACATGAATGAACATCAGCCAGTAGCTATGGTGGTGCAAGTGTTGCAGGACCTTGAAGAGGAACTCCCTTCAGGACAACAACCCAGATTAAATAAGATAAATTTCTTTCTTGTAGAGGACAGATTTCAGGTATCAAATAATGCTGCTGAGCTCTTGTTTGACTTGCATATGCCTGTTGTATCCTAATTGGTTGCTATTAAATGGAACTCTAAATAGAGTAGTGTTATGACCATGAAGCAGAGTTAATGCAGGGAGAGTCAATTTAGGAAGTCTGTGGCTATTATCTTGATCAAATTATATTTTGAAAAAGGGTTAATAACTCTAGAGGAGAAGGAAAGGAGGGGTCAATTTGTCATTTGTTTCCCAGTTGACAAGTTTACATAGACATGAAATTCAGATGGGAGTACAGGGAATGGGTTATTTATTAATTGCATATGAATTGGACAGACCTTTTCCTCTTGTATCCAGATCTATTTTCACAACTTAGCATTACCTGGAGCTGGACAATTTCTTTTTTCCTTCAGCTGAAGAAGTCCTAGAGTACTTCTGAAAAATCCAATCTGTCAAAATTCAAGTTCAGTTTAGGATTATTTTTCACATACAACATCAGCTGTCATAGATGAAACTTTAACTGTTCTCTCTTATGAAAGGACCGACAAGGAAGTTTTCATATACTGCATTCTAGAGAGCTAGTGTGCAAGGAACCAACTTAGCATTGGGATTTTTCAGGGTTTGTTTTGATGTCTGTGACCACAGAATGAACATCAGGAATTGAAGACTGCTCTTATATGTGCTGGAACTTCACAACCTTCTGGATAAATCTGAGGATTAAGATCTCAGAGGGCTTTATGGGGTTAGGCGTTTGGTAGATGGAATGTATAGCATGCTGTTCCTTTATGTGAACAAATGTGAAATCTGTAAAGAACAGAAATTGGAAATTATATCCTACCAGTCCTCAAGGACGTATTCTTAAATCTTCTCTTGTAGCTTTTGCATTTGTTTATAGAACTATGTATTTGGATGCTTTTTACTTAATATTCTATGTAGTCTTTTTTTAATCCCACTACATCTACCAAGCTGATTTCATCATCTCTAGGTTTATTTATCTATCAAAATGGCAGCAACTAAGTTGACAGCTCACATACCAAGAAAATACCATTTGTGTTTTTTCCCCTTTTCAGATACATCTGCATCTGAATTTTTAGTCATGTGTGTCATTGTAAGACTGCACATTTTTTGCAGAGCACACGAATGAACAGGAGTGCAAACAAACTTTCTATCCATACCAGAATTAAGCTGAAGTATAGGCACACGACAAAGATATATCTTATTTGAAAAAAAAAATCCAAACAATCATTCCATCAATCTTGCCTAACTTTATACCTAATCTGTAGCAAATGAATTGACTTATAGCATTTACTGTCAATAGAGGGCAGGTAGCAGGAGGTGTCTGCACCATTCCTGCTCACCAGCTTTAAAGCTACAGCTGTTTATCTGCACTAGGATGTTACCTAATAAATAGTTATCACGTTAGTGACTGTAGGGTAAGGGCAGTTTTTCCTACTGAAAACAGAGCATGCAACTAAGTTTTCATTAATGCTGACAGTTAAATGGATGTGTGACTTTCCATGTTTTTTGGCTTCCAGCCATCTTTTATTTCTTTTTCAAGTAAAATAACAAAAGGTCCTCAGGGAGCACAAGATTGATCCTCTCCTGAGTTATGCTGTTTGCAAAATTCTCTGCAGCCCTGTGAGGATATGAAAATATACGTTTATGTTTATATATTCTGACACAGAGAAGGAACATATTATACATATCAACTCTTTCTGCTCAATACTTAAGGGTTTGTTAATGCAGAAAATTCATGGATGAGAATGGAAATCATGTGGATGAGGTGACTCAAGCATAAGTCCTGTAGAATATATATGGTTTGCAGAGTTACACCATACTTGGGTCCTGACACCTCCTAGGCTGAATACCCTGAGGTTTGGGAGCCATGGTGGTTTTCTGGTGACTGTAGGCTTATTCTGACCTCACAGTCCCACCAACAAGGAATGGCAACTTGTAGTCATTTTGCTGCTCTTTCAGAACAACAGGTGGCTGTCTTCCCCCACAGGTAGGTTATGGAGAAGGCGATGGATTTATTTATGAAGTAGTCATATTTCTTTCCAGTGTCTAGGATGGGAATAAAGGTGGGAACAAACTGTCCTGGTTCAGGTAATACTTACGCAGACTGGTATGGGGCGTCTTCTTACACAGATGCTCCCTGAGCCCAACAATTAATTTGAAATGAGTGACACCACTTGAGCCTGTTTCTGCATGTGAACTGGTCTCTCACATCCACATGTGGGAATAGTACAGAGCAGTCAGTGACTCACTATTAATAGTAGTATGTCTCTTTATTTTTGTAAAAAAATTCCATTTTCTATAGCTGATGGACAAGTGGTAAGGAAATGCACTGCTGTAGGGAAGGATATGGATGCGACACCTGAAGTTCTCCAGGATCCAGCAAATCTATGCACGAGTTCCAATAACCACACCTTATTGCTAAAGAATGCCAAAGTCCACTGAAGCCCACTCAGCAAACACAGATCAAGGCATTCGCACAGTCTCTTTTCTGAGAGTCATCAGGTCTTGGACATTACAAATGAGAATGAAAAGGGGGAAAGGCATTCTTCTGTTTCTGAATGAGAAAGGCTTTAAAACTTGCTGGCATTGTAAAGATAAGTGAGGCACTGTAATTGCCTCTGGGACTGTATATGTTGAAGTGGGACAGATAGTTTGTGTAAATGAAGCTTTAGAAAGGAAAACTTGCTATTTTTGTGTTAGAAGATAGGGCTGCCTTTCTTATCAGTATTATATAGAAATACAGTCTGCCTGAGTTATAATGTGATATAATGTAATGATATATAAAGTGATTGCTCCTATTTATGGTATATTTACTGAATTAATTTTAAAGGGTTGTGAGACTCTACTGAATTATCATTCTTTAGTATGAAAGAAATGAATGCAGTCTTAACACTTACCTCTGTGGGACTTTTCAGCTGAGATCAGAGTTATCAGAATTTGGATCCCAATTCAGATACTGTCTTTTTCCATTAGTAGGTTTGATATTTTATGTCAATATTTGAATCTCTCCTGCAGCTTCTTGGAAATTAGATTTTTCCACAGATAGTTGTGCTGGAAGGCTGATAGGGTTTAGTTGCTGATTTAATATGTTAGAACATTTATGGTCTAAGTAAGTTGTAGCTTTTGAGCAGAACATCAAGAAAATTGGGAGGCTGTACAGGACAAGCCAGATGTTGAGTCTGGGCTCGTGGTGACTGAAAGAATGACACACACCAAGCCAACTTAGATTTTTGTTAAATTTAGATGTCATTGATGAACTCAGTAGCCATCTGTCTTAGTTGGACTGATGTCCAAATTGTCGCATAGAATTTGGGCTCTTGTGAAGTACTGAGACTAGCAGTCCTTGAGGAGCTAATCTGTAAATGGGGTGTGAAGCCACCATCCTGCCTGGTGATACCTGTGTGTTGTCCCCATGGCAGAAAGCTTGAGTGCAACGTGCCTCCTGCCTTCTTTTCCAAGCATGGCATAGGGAGATAATGCTGGGAGTGTATTGTTTGTTGTATTCCCTTACACAGTCACTGCACTATTTCACAGGTTAAACCTCCTTATGTGGGGGTTAATGGAGTATAAAAGGTGCTGTTCAGTATAAGGAAGGCATTTTAAAATAGCTTTGTACTAAATAGTATCAGAATCTATGTAATAGATAGTATCAGTAAGAAAAGCAGTAGTCCTGTCTGTGGACCAACTGTATCCAGTTACTTGTCATTCTGCTCCCTCAACACACATCTGTAAAAGCCATATTCCTAGTCCAAACAGCTTACCTATATGCAGACCTGTTGTATGCAAAACATTTGAGAAACAGTTTCTTGTTTCTATCGCAAGTTCATGTAGTGTCTTCTCTAATTTTAGCACTGGTTTTGTGTGGGGAGTTTACACTTCCCCAGCCCTTAGAGAGAGGAGAGTTGGCAATGAGGAGAATTGGCTAATAAATGTGGAAAACACCAGGGGATTTTATTGCTAAGGTACAATTAGATTGTATAACAAAATTAAGATGGGTAAACTTTGTGCTTTTAGAGATGTTTTGGAAACAATCTTGCTTAAGTTTTTTTCTGTAAGAGGCAGTGGCTTTCAAGAAGTGATATGCTATATTTGATTTCATCTTTCCCATGTGCAGAAGCAAAGTCTGTCTATGTATATAATTTATTGGTAAGAGGATTGGGTCAGATTATTGTTTTATAAATTTAGTTTCCAAGTGATCCACCATGATATTTGAATCGAGTCTTACTTTTTACTGCGCAGTGAGTTTATTTTCCATTTGCATGTTCCCTACTAGTCTATGTCCAGAGCTGTTCACACTATTCATTATTGCAGTGCCAGGTCCTGGCATTTCTTCAATGTTCTTTGGAGGAAAACAAATGAGAAAGCTTTGGAGGAACTGGTCTGTCTTTTGAGAAAGAAAACCCAACATAGATATGAGAGGAAATGTTATTAAGAATTTGAGTCTCTTAGGAGAACAATGTCCATTGACTCACAGAGTTTACACTGCATTTTAGTTACTGAGTGACACAGAAGGCTGAAAGGCATGAATATGTTTATATTCAGCTCAGTTAAGGTAATGGAGAATAAAGGAAGACAAGTAGAGTATCTTTTAACATTTTTTTTCTCTCCTGCTGCTCATTTCCCACAGATGCTTAATTTTTTTAATTTATTTTAAACCTTCGTTAATTTTAATCTTTATTTTCTTTTCTCTTTTTAAATGTTCTGTCTCTTTCTGATATCTGGAATGCAGCTATCCACTGCAGGGTCTTTAATGTCAGAAACCCATAGTTCCAGCAGGTGATGAAACATTTGTATACTTCTGAAACTCCATTGTCTAAATCTGCCATTCAAGTGGAAAAAAAAGCAGTTTAAGGTTTTCCTTCTTGAATGGAAGAAATTCCCAAGAATTTCTAAACCACTGATAATTTCTGTATGTACCCCATGGGGTCTTCACACTTAAACCAGTTTACTTTGTTGATTCGACTCTTTTCACAAGCAAAGAATTTAAGGGCAGAGAAATAGGTCAGCAAATACAGGCTCCAGGACACATTCTGGTATGTGTTTCTTTGGGCTTTTGGCTGTCATTATTATGGCTTTTACCATTTTCTACAAGGGCTTTTGGGGGGATATGAGTCTTTCATGACAGCAGTAGGTTTCTGGAATGTAAATTTAATTGAGGGTGTTGCACACATGTTGCCTGTAGTGTCAACAGCCACTGGGTTTCAGCCAGTCAGTCTGAGCTGTGTGACACTCTCCGTATGCTCTGTGCTGCTGTTGATGGTTGTGAAGTAAGTTGTAGGGCTCAATAGGCAGCCAGCGGTTCTTTCCACCACCATTTGGCAGAAAAAAACATGTTTCACAAGCACAGAACCCTCTTTGGTTTGGGGTCTCTAAGTGGTAGGAATCCTGCTGTGCATTTCCACATCTGTGAACTGCTGGGCATTCTCAGTGCTCTCTGGAGATGTGGTGATTGGGGAAATAACATGCTTCAGGCGCAAGAGCATGGAGAAAAGCAATATGAGAAGGATAGCCAGTAGTGTGAGGAATAATCCCACGTACACATAGAGGCTGGAATACTTATCTACTGTTGTGTCTACTTCTGTAGCCAGAGTTGGCAAGTGGACACGGCCAGTCAGGTTTCCACTGAATTTAAAATAAATCTCAGTCATTGCTCTCTGTTAGCTATGGTTCATTTTCCCTATTTACCCTCAGATTTCCTGTCTTCCCTCACTGCACTCACAAAGGAGGTCAAGAGGGAAAATTTAGGACAGGTGGCACAATGGCTTCAGCAAGAAACGCTCCATCCTCTTGGTCCCAAGACTGCTGGTTCACACAGTTCAGCAAATTGCATGAGACAGGCCTTTGCAAGTAATTCTGCAAGTTTCTACTACAATGACAACAAGCATTAGACTTGTGTTTTACATTGCCATCTGGCTTTTATTTTGACCTGAAAATGCTTTGGTCCTTCTTTTGGTAGGTCACTTCCTTTGATAGGTGAAAAGCTTCAGTCCTTCTCTCAGGCTGAGCTGCAAAGGTTTGCACAGCTTTGGTCTTCGCAAGTGTTGTTTTCCAAATAAACTGAATCAGCTTTCTGCCGGTTTCTCCCACAGCAGGTGGTTTATCCTTGTATAAACTGGGGAAGGTTGTTTTCTGCTTTGCCAGAGTGCTGGGGGAATCTCCTCTCTCCTAATCCAGGGCGACTGATACTTGTTTAATGAGTATGAAGTTTTGAGTTTCTCATTAGGGACAGTCAAAAAGTTGGTTTTCTAAAAGGAAAAAAAAAACAAGAGAGGGAGAGAGAAAGAGCAAGAAATGAAACCAGGTACCAATATAGCCTAGTCTATATGCGGTATTTTTAGAACAAATAGGTAAGAAAACCCTTGTCATGCTCCTGTGATATACCTTGAGATCAGGAGCATCGAGTATTTAGCTATAGAGAAAGACCACACAAATCCAGTTGTTAAGGTCTCCTGTGGCAGCACTCACTCCTTATTTTTGGGTTAGAGAAGGCCCCACGGTCTATGGAATTAGATGTCACAGAGGAAGGGGAGATGGAAATCTAGCCTGTGTCTTCCACCATGTGTCTCTTGTTTTATTAGGACCCTCTGTTTCTGAGGCAGCATGCATCTGGCAGGCATCCAGAGCCCTGCTTGTCCCACTGGGGCAACTGTGCTGCAGGATATGATATTTCACTCCTCTCCTGGGGGCAGAACTTAATAGAAATGGGGGCGATCTTAATGTTTTAGCATTTTTAGTTCTTCTAGCTGGAAACAGAAAATGTAAATGCCAAAGTTTTGCTGTAAATGGTGCATCCAAAAGCATCATGTTCTGCTTTCATAACACCAGAATTTTGGTTTTAGTACTGAAACAGTGATGCGATCATTTATAATGTTCACTATGTGGTATATATATATATACACACACCTACAGGAGATGTAACTAGAGTAATATTAGTATGGTAATACACTGTGGCAGTTAAGTTAAAATAAAATATTAGATCAAAATGACAAAACCTCTGATGCTTTTAGATGAAGATTTCACCTAAAAAACATTGCTGCAAAGCATTTTGACAGTCATGGGCCTTCAGTTTGTAAGATGTAACCATTTTATTGACAATGTTTGGTTATGTTCTCCGCAGGCATCAATAGGAACAACACCTTGCTGTTCTTCAGAGAGGGATGGTTGAAATCTGGAGGCGTGAGTCATCAAGAAGCTGATATTCAGGTTTTCCTTACAAACAAGGCAGACCTACTTTGGCTCATGAGATGGGGAAACATCCAACATGCTTATTTTTTGGAGAAGGAATGCTAGGGATTGTCTACACATTACCTCCCAGCTACTGCAAAACCTTTTTCAAAATTAAAGTTTTTCAGATAGCATCAATCCAGTTTAGGGAATATTGGGCCAGATCCTACTTACTAATAGGCTGGCTAAGCTGATTGAAAAAATTGCCTGGGGATTTGACTTCTGCAGTCCCTGGGTGGGTAGTGGATTCTGCACTGGGCTTTGTGTAGGAGGGTGTGGGCAAGCATTGTAGAAGAGGGCTGCTCAGTATTTTTCCAGTGGCTGACCCAGCCCCTTTGGAGCTGGTTATTCTGTCAGCAGAAGCATGGGACGTGAAAGTAAAGGTTGTGTTCAGCCAGACACTTTTAGTTTCAATTGCAAGGCAATGACTCTGTGATTTTCACACTACAAACCTAGAAATGGAAATTCTTCCCCCATGAAAATTATTCTTAGGTTAAGCAGCAGGTGGGAAATAGAGGATGTTAAGGCTACTGGCTATATTAAGCTTCTGTTTTTACAGTATGATTTCTCTATTGATAATGAAATGCAATTGGTCTGTAATCTGACACTTGTGTGAGTTAAAGTACAGAGCAATGTCTCCCCTACCAAGAGCAAAAGTTGGAGGTAGTTTCTCTCCATAAGTAGCAGAGAGCCTAATGGCTTTACATACTTCATAAAATTAGACTGTAGAACGCTAAGGACATTAGTCTGAAGTTCAGTAACTAGCTATAAACCAAGACATTGAACTAACAAAGTTCATCTGGGCATTTATTGATAAAAGGAGCAGGTTAGTAGTAAAAAAGATTAGTAATGGGGAGTTGATACAGATTGCTTTTTACTTAGGTCTCAACTGCAGATTCATCAGGAGCAATTGACTATTCAGATTATTGAAAGCTGTGAAATTAACTACATCTTTTCCAGAAGTGAGCCAGAAATAATTCAGTAGCTCCAGGCAACCCCAAAGATTTCTGCTTTTCAATCTACCAATTGAGCACTAAATCTAATTTGATATTAGTAGATTTAGCTTTGCATAAGGAATAGAAGCCTGAAGACTGTAGGGACCAGGGTCATGTGAAAATAAGTGGTACACAAAGATTCTGAAAAAACTGTATAAAGCATGTCAGCATGATAACTTTCTATGACTCAGATTACAGGAGGCAAAACCTCACTGATAACCCTGAGCAGTCCTCACATCCATGAACAGAGATAGTAAGCACAAATTTGTTATAGAGCAGAGCAGCATAACTAGAGCCCACGTTCCCTGTGATTTACATTGTTGATTGAGACTTAGTCATTCTTCTCTAGCTGGATAATAGTCCCATTTCTGAGAGGTGCCAAGCACCGTTAGCATTCACTGATGCTCAGTGGGTACAATTTTTTTCCAAGCAGACACTTCTTTTTAAATCATTTTGTGGTTATTTTTCAGCAAGGATTTAAAAATAACAAACCCGACATATTTCATTTAATAAAAATCAGTAATGAAAATAGAAACCTCAAACAAAACAACAGAAATACTTCTTCTCAGAATGTGTCACTGAGGAAACTAATGAACCAAAACTTGACGGGTACTGAAATTGCCATCCTTCCACTGCACCTATCAGGTTTTGGGTAGCTTTTATGAAGCCTGCATGGTCCTACTCTGCACCTCTGTATGTGACAGGAGTAGAGAGAAAGAAAGATTTTCCCCAAAACAGTACAGACAGACAGTACAAATAGATCTTAAAACTGCAATAAGTGTCTTATCTAGTTTTCTCGCTTCCTTTTACTCCCATATTTGGTGTAAATGCCACTTGCCAGCAAGGCATCTCTGAAAGGCAAAGCAACTTTCCTGAGTTCTCTTTTGCTTTTTCCACCTGATACTAAAACTACTACAAAGAGGTAAGTGGAACAAAATAGAACAATTACTTGTGTGGCTTCTCCAAGGCTGTTAATTTAAACTGTGCTGAACTGGCTGACAAGCACAAAAAGGATTGGTTTTGAACACAGACAGTACCAGGTGCATTCTCTCTAGGTCATCTTTTGAGAAAAAAAATCAGTGTTGAAGAAATGAAAACAAAGCATTAAAGTATCAGTTCTGTCTTAGAATCATAGAATTGTCTAGGTTGGAAGAGACCTATAAGATCATCTAGTCCAACCATCAGCCTAACTCTGATGAAAAACAAGAGCCCATCACTAAACCATGTCCATGGCTTGCATTTTTTCCAGGGAGGATCTGAGGGAGAGGAAAGCAGGGGGTGTCTCTTCTTTTAGTGGCAGAGAGTTTTTTGTTCTCATGCTAAAGTGCAAGATAGCATGGAAGGGTCTCAGCTTTGGTAGTGCATAGGAAGAGAACAGAATAAAGCATAGTTACCTTTCAGAGCAGGCAGGGTGTTGGGACTAGGCACTAGAGCAGCTGGTTCAGACCACAAGCTTGCTGGTGATTTAGCTAGGATCATCTCCCAGGTAGTGGGATTTTTGTTGTCTTTTCAGAAACAGCCATGCCCAGTGTACTTTCTTCTCCTCGACTCTTGAATTCACATGGTTCACTGATAGGGATGGTTCTTACTCCTGCTCTTGAGATATCAACTGAGAGTCTAACTGAACTGCCTCACTTCTGATGTCCTTCCTTCACAGGCAACAGGAGTCGGGGGCAAGGAGCCTTCTCTTCATGAGCTTCACTGCTTGCATGGAAATAAGCAGTCCCCTCCTTCAGTAGCGGTAGGCAATAGTCAGAGCGGAGAGGATCGGGTAGTGCTGCGATGCTGCTGCAGCTCAGCTGCAGGCAAGAAGGGAAGGGAGGGAGGCTGTGAGATCAGCTCGCAGCAAAGTTTGTGCAAGGTTCGTCTTAACCCTTTCGTGCTTGCAAGTGGTAGACAAGACTGAGCTGCCTGCTAATTGTGGAGTAAGACATGAGCCAGGAAGACAGGTTATCTGTTTCTTAATTTTCTGGAAGGCGCAAAGGTTTTTTGTTTTGTGGCTTTTGGGAAGGATTACCTGGTGAGAGCTCCCAGCTGGGTTCCTGTCTGGAACCATGGACAAACAAGTGTAATTTTTCAGCTGAGACCCTCAGGATTACAGTCCCCAAGCATTACTCTTTGGCGTTGGGGATTTTCACCTATTTTTGTCCCTCTGCTTGTTGTTTGATGGTTTGGGAAGGGCTGTGTGGCTTGTTTAGTTGATTTACAGGTATTCTCTCTGAGTAGTTTGAAACTCTGCATGAATAAGCATAACCCGAACTTTACAGTGGCATGGTAAAAATAATGGTCACCAATTTATGAATGTGTGATGCACTGATCTACCTACAGAATGTCACAGAAATGAGGCAGAAGGTACCAAGGTTGAGGTGAGAACCATCCTGTTTCCTCTGAAAACCAGACCTTTTGACCTACATTTTTTAGCCTCCCCTGCAGCTGACAATCTAAGGAGGTTTTGTGATCCTGTTCCAGTTACAACACAAATTAGGGTAAACCAAATCACTATAATTTAATCACTAATAATCACCACTGTGTATCACTATAATTTTAGTTGTGTACATGTTTCAGAAGGGTGATGGTGAACAAGGTTACCTTTGCTTTACAGGGGGTGGCTGCCTCTTTTGGGGATAGATGTCAGTTTGGGATACATTGCAGCAAGCCCCAAGGTTTCACCAGTGGCAAAGCACAGCTGGAGGTGACCAGCACATAGACAGAGTAGCCACAGTTTTCATCTGTAAGCACTGAGCTGCGTGCAGCCCTATTTCCCATGTTCATGTCCCTTGTGTCCCAGACAGTGGGTTGGCTGAAGGCCTCTCATGGGTGACCCTGACCCATAGGCCTACACTGGCCACTTGGCTTGAGTTCCCAGTGCTTACAGGTTGTTGCTTACGTGGCCTGTTCCTGGGGCACTGGGAGCAAGCTTCACCTCTGGAAAATGAGTCCCACACAGAGGTTTGGGAAAGACAAGTTCATTTGCTCTCTGCAGCTTTCTCTGCAACAAAATAGAGACATTTAATCTCAAAACTGACTCCTCAGAATAGCTCTCCCTCTTTGGTTCCCCATGGCCACAGCCTGCACAGAGGGGCCAAAGGGTAATGAAACCCAGAGCTGCACAACTCTTTCATCCTTCTGGGGTGGAAGCCTGTGTTATAAATCCATCTCTCCAAGGCTTCAGTCTCTGGACCTCACACGCACAGTGTATTATTGCAATTTTTAGGTAAATAAAACATAGTGCCTGGAAGTAATGCAGTTCCTCAACACTTCTGTGGTGGGATAAACCCTCTGAAAGTTAAGACTTATAAGGCAGCTTTGCTGATTTTATTTCATATTTCCTTTGTTATAATACCATGTGAAATGCCCAGTATTGCAGTCTATGCCATGATTCCCTGCTGGGCACATAGGAATGAAAGTATGATGATAAACCGGAAAGAAGGCCATGTGTATTTTTCCCTGGAATCTATACAATTACTGCTTTACCACAAACTACCTGACAGCACCTCCAAACCATGAATACAGTCCTCTTATTTCAGAACAAACAAGTGAGAGCTCTATTTAACCAGGAATTATATTGCTGGTTGCGTTATGAGTCCCAGAAGAGACAGATGTGTTGAAATCCTGCAACGGTGCTTTCTATATAATGCTAATGAGCAGTGCTGAAATGAAAGGCTTGCTCTCCCTGTCCATGCAATCCAGCTTCTCTGCTCAGCTTTTTTTCCCTTTGTTGATTTTGCAGTAAATTCTCTCTCCCTTTTGTAAGACCAAGCTGCTGTTTGTTGGATGGGTACACTTAGATTTCTTGTTTCCTCTGTAGCAGGGTATAATAAAGACAGATGAATTTTAGATAATGCCACAATTTATACCAGCTGAGGCTGATGAATGCTTGACTGACTGATTGCTGAATTCCTAAATTGTTGAGAAGTGTGTAAGGCTTTCTCTCTATGTAAATTTTTGGGCCAATCAGTGATAAATTTGTGCTACATAAAATGAAGGTATAATAATTTCATTGGAAATACACAGAGATATGAGCCCAGTGAAAGTGATTTTTAAGAAGCCATTAAGAATTTGGTGGCAAAAGACCGGGGAGATTGTTAAGTTGTTTCCTTTGCATTAATAGACCTATGTCTCTAGCTTTGTATCGGGTCATTTTACACATCTTTCTCCGAATGGTCCCACACCAGTCTTAGAGTGAAATTGGGATTTAACAAAGAGGAAATAAGATCACTGAATGATTGTTAGTGAGTATAATCTGTGTGTTCCTATAGAGTTTCTTCTGTTACCCAAATGCATGAATCCTATGAACACAGTAAATGCATACTTTGGGTCTTTAGAAATTGCTTTCAGTGCAGCTGCAGCTAATGGAGGAAGAGCTGTGCACTCCTCTCCTCCATGTCCCTTTCATAGCAGACACATTCCAGAATGGTTTATTCAAGCCCTCAGCTTGTGTTTGTTTGTGTGTGGGAGGACCTGGTTTTAGCAGAGGTCTCTTTTGCTAATGTAGATGCTGTATATGGAACTCAGGAAAGAGCCACAACTTGGTAGGTGCTTGTGCCCCTGTCAAAGATGGCAGAGAAAGAGAGGCAGTGGCTGAGTTTTCAGTATTAAGGGCAGAAAGTGTGCTAAATTAGAGCAGACTTTTAACTCAGAGCTGTTATGTCTGAGGCATGTTCTCTGTTTGGAAATATTTTCCACGTCTTGTTTAGAGGTTACGTTTAATACTAACTCACCATTTCCCCATTACTGTCCTTCCCTTTCCTCCTGTTAAAACAGTTTCTCTCCTTCATCCACATGGTTAATCCCTGCCTAGATGACAGTTTGGCTGACTGAACTTGCTTGAACTTTTACTAGCTTTCAAAGGGTTTAGGAGGAGTTCACCCACTTTTCCCCTAGGAGCGTTGCTAGAAATCTGCACCAGATGGCTTAGAAATCAACTCAGCACTGTGAACTTCTAGTAGCATTCACTATTTACAGCAATAATAATCATACTTAGCACTTCTGTATTTCAAGACACTTCACTGTTACAGTCCCTCAGTGAGGTACAGTCAGACAGCATTGAAGATGACTGCCAAGTATCCGATTTTTAATGGCTTTTGTGGCTGTTACAGGCTTTGTAGCTATACAGTGTAGCTACCCATTGGACATCTTGAAGAGGTGCTCAGCCCTTCTCTAGCCTTAGAGGCCACAAGGTCCAATTCCCAAGATGTCCAGCTGATACTACACATTTTACATGGAAAAAGGCCAGTCCTTTACCTTCCCTGCCTTCCCCACCTCTACCCTGGCTATCCACAGAGGTACTAGGAGGCCCCTTGCTGCCATGAGGAGAGCTAGATAACTGGAACTGCCTAAGGTGGTTTCCTGGGAAGTTGTTCTTTGAAAGATGAGGATGTTTCCTAATCCCCACTTATAACTGGGCACTAGCACTCTAGGAGCAAAAGAGGGTAAGGCACTATGGAAGAGATGCTGAAGCAAGTGACAGCACATAGTGTTCTTTGTCTTGGCAGAGTGGAATCTGTTGTAAATATGTTTTTTGTTTTAATATGTTTTGTCTTTATATCCACACCACTGAGTGGCAGATATCACAAACAGGCTTGTGGAATACATAAAAAATATGTTTCAGTAGGTTTTGAATCAGGAGTTGCTGATGAATGTTTGGACTTTCAAATAATTATTGCTTATTCAGATTTGTGTGAAATAGGTCTCACTGCCTCCAGCTTTAAGGGATAAATCCCACAGTCCATGGTATAGCGAGAGAAAACAAAGAAAATAGCCTGGAGATTTTTTCTTGCTTAGGCAACTAAGGGCATCCAAAAAATGTACTGACTTCTGTCTGTCTCATTTGTTTTTCATGAATAGGGAAAAATTATTAGTACCTTGCCCCCCCTAAAATATCTGTTGATGCTAAGTACTACGCAAATGCATGTGGTCATGTGCCCACTGCCCCAGAGAGCCGAATGTCTTTGCCTCTGTGCATTCCCACACAAGCTTGTTTTGTCCAGTACATGAAAATGCTCATGTGTTTGGACTAAAAGAGTTTTGTTGTTTTGAAAGGCTTGGGGCTGTTTTGACAATTTGGCTTTGTTTTGAACTTTCTTAATCAAAAATATTGCAGTGCTTCAGTTTATTTATAGAAACTTATTCTTCCACAGATAACTGAAGAAATTCAGCATAGTCTGATGTTACTGCTAATTTTTAGTAGCATTTCTAATTTGATTTACTGTTGTCAGTGAAGGGCTACATTGTCCTGCACAGAATTCTGTCTGAAATAGTCCTAGTCCTAAGCTTGATTTTCAATGAGTGTGCTTGTGAACAAGGCATTGCAGGTCCCCAAAATAATGTTAACACCACTCAAAGAAGAGAATTCCAGTGCTCTAGGTAAGCTGATGAGAGCTAGCTCAGGTGAGGCCAACTGGCAATGAGCAGGGTTGTATGGACAACCCTTGGAGCAAGGGGTATCTTAAAAGCAGGTTCCACCTATATGCAAACTACAAGAATCAAGGTCTCACAGGTTCTTGTGGGCCTTGGCAAAAATTAGTTGAACCATGAGTCAGGGATAGAACTTAAAACAGATCCTGTATTCTCCAATCCATGGTCTGTAATATTATTATTCCTGCTGAAGTAGGACAGTTCTTGCAGTACTGCCTATTTTTAGGGAGTTCAGCACAATTTCTAGATGCAGGTAAGTCTGGAAAAACTTTCAGAAGTGTGGATCATCTGTTTTTGGCTGGCCAGTTGCTAAGATACAACCTGAGAGGTGCTCACATAACAGTGAGCCATTCTGTTTTAGTCACTTGAAATGGGCACTTGTTTTTAACACTCAAGATCGCGCTTGTTTTACAGCCCATCTACACTGCTTACCACATGATCTTAACATGACTGATGACAACAAAAAATAAAGACTTAAAACTGGGCCTTATTTTAGCAACAGGATAGCAGATCAGCTTCCAGAAGACTAGGCTGTTTCACTGCATAATGGGCAAATAGTCCATGTGGACAGTGCAGCATTTGCTGGGAACTGGGTCACTCATCAAATTTTTTTTGTCCGGTCTGCACGACAGGGCTTATGCCGCAGGGGAGACTTGGCATGGATGTCAGTATTAAAGCCAACACTTGAAGTATATATACATTTGAAATGTGCATGGTTAGTGCTTCGGTGTTCTGTCTGTTTTTTTCCTGAAACTTGGGACTTTCTTGACAGAGGCTGAAAATTTTCGTTTTGTATTCACACCTCGTCCCCCTGGTGGGTGGCTCCATGCTCTGGCTGCGGAATATTGCCTTCATTGTGACTTAATATTGGACCATTGGCAAGTGGGTGAGTCACTCTTGAGCCACTGACCATAGTGTCACAAGAAAGCCTATCTCAACCCACCCAGAGCTGGGCCTGTTTGTGTGCAAAGAGCCCTTTGACTCCTGTGGGCTTCACAGATTTCTGCCTGCAGAAGCAGCTTGTGGGGTTAAGGCTTACATGTGATTCCCTGAGAGGTGCTTTTCACAGCACAGATGATATAAGGAAGGTCTCAAATACAATCACACATATTAAAACATGTGCCTCTTCTCCTGTTACAGTCAAAGGTATCACCTGAACTTGCCAGGTGGCACTGTAGTTACAATGCTGATCAGTAAAAGGCTTTTTCTTTAGAGTTCAAATCAAGCAGAACCATCCTAAAGCTGGAGTTCAATGTTACGCAGGATGGTATTTTGGTCTGAACCCAGAGCTCATAAACTCAGTTATTCACTAATTCACTACTGGCAGGTACCCATGAGACATAACTTCCAGAATCTTTAAAATATGCACAGATATTCCCTGAATTCTAACCAAATCCTCCCAGCCAGATGATAAAGCTGAATGCACAGTGTGTAGAGTATGGGGAATGCTATCTGCAAATAGTTAAAAGTCTCCAATGTTACATTATTTGCATGATTCACAGTTAACAGATGGGCTGATGCCTATATTGAAGGGGACCAGTTCTTCAATTGCTATCATTAAATAATAATTAAGGCAGTTTATACTGAAAGGAAAGCAATTTTGTGATGACCCCATTACATTACTTTTTATTTCTTTGGTTTGTTTGTTTTAATTCCAGTCTTATAGAAGAAAAAATCCCCTTTCTCAGTTCTCATTTACAAAATATGCAGCTGAGAGAACTCTGCCCACCCACACACTTCAACATTTCAGATATCAGCATTTCCATCCAGGGTTGGATGAACTCTGTCTAAACCCATTTTGGGGAAACATGGTTGAAATCTTTACAGCAGAACAGTGAAAACCAGCCATAGATGCAAACACTGCCATCTCTGATCTGCCGGCAGTTTTCACTGCAACTTTGAAGAAAACTTCCCTTTGGATGTATCTGTTCTGTACAGGAATTCTAGGCTATTGCCAGTTGCACTAAAAGAGATATGATGGTTTAAGGTTAAAAATTACTCAATTGATACAAAAGCCCATTAGCATGGCATTGGATTGTGTCCTCCAAGGGTTCCGATTATCCCACATCTATCTGCTTCAATGCTTCTGACACCTTCCTCAATATGGCCTTGCTCAAGCAAGGTTCTTGATGTACTATGGGTCTGAAGAAGTGTGTTGAATCAGTGCTGCTCAACCCCATTGTGATTAGGTGACTGCCTGTGGTTACTTGTACCACAAGGGAAAATTCTTCTTACATCTGAGATGTTCCTGATGGCCTCTGTCTACATGTGGATTCTGGTGCAGAGGGACAGGTGCCTCCTGGGACAAATATCAACATTGCAAATGTGTGTGGGAATATGGCCTCTTTTGTATTTAACCCGTGGGTCAACCTGAGTTGGTACTCATAAGTACCAGTGGTACTTATCCATGAGGTAGTCAGGGACATCAGAATGGGAAAAATAGCTGCACTTTCTTCCTTTGTATCATAAACCACTCAGGTATTTGTCTTTTTTCCACTTACCAGGAGTGATCCTTCCTAGTAGCAGGGATCCCCACCCTCTCTTGATGTGACTCACTAAGCACTGCTCTTGATTCTACCACAAAGTATTTGTGACTTAACATCTGCTGTTTACTGCCAAAGAGCCCCATAGTTCTGTACCAGGACATAGACCTCATGCCTTGCCCTGACACTGTGTACTGTGACCCCTGTGTATTCCACTTTGTTCTGCCGCAGTGAGGGAGCAGGAAAAGAATTCTATCACATAAAACAATTTTTAAATCATTCGTCATTCATTGGATGAAAAGATGCTACACTATTGTCACAATAATAGGAACCAACATTACCAGTGAATTCTAAGTAGAGATGGGTTTTGAGGCCTAGTTCCAGACTTTAATCCCCAACTGGTGCTTTTAGAGTGCTAAAGAGGAAGAGAGCAGACAGGATTAAAACAAATGAAAACCAACTGCATAGTGTTTGTGTTCCCATTCTGTTTCACTAAAGGTTTCTTTATAAAACAACTTTTAGCATTCATCGCGTTGCACTAACAGTGGAGACAGCATGTCAGCCTAGACAGACTCTCAGTCTGAGTCATGATGACAGTTACTATATTTTTATGGTAAAGCCAGGGGTGTTTCCATTTGATGTCTTTGTTTGTCTAATAGCAGTCACAAGCTCCCTCTTCCCCAGCCTCTGGGACAGCAACAGAACAAACTCACTGGTCAGTTACACTTAATTATTGTTCGTTTTTGGTGAAGCAAAGAATAAATGTCACTGTGTGCCTGATTATTAATAGCCAGTTTTGGTCCCCCTCCCAGCCTATATGCCATGAAATACATTTCCCTTCTGTCTTCAGGATCAAATTGTCTGTCTCTGTTCTGTGAAGAGACTGGACAAAAAGCTTATTGAGCATCTCTTCCTTTTTATCAGAAGACTGATCTCTCTATTTTTAGCATGTTATCAACAGAAGTTGCTTTATTGCTTCACTTTTCGTAGATGAAGACATGTTTTCAATACAGACAAAGAACTCTACCCAGAAAAATTCACCACATGGTTCTCCTTCATGTACAATTGAAGTCCACTGCTTGGTCTCCTGGTCCTTTTTTATCTCAGACCTCAAAAGTACACCACACCCTGCCTTGCTCTGCACAGCCTCGCTCCATTCTCTCTGAAAGCAGGAGGTTTTATCCATCCCGCAGAATGACTTTGCCAACTTCTTCCAGATTCTTAAACCACAGACTTCTCTAGTGGCTATGCATCAGCTCCAAACACTGACCATTTTGCCATATAGATCTTGTACTGAAATCAGGTGATGCTTTTTTGAAGAGAGAGAGGCTTCTTGTCCTGTGAAGCAGTAGCAAGCCTCTTTGCTGAGTAGTAGTGGCCAAATGAGATGTGCATTGCTGCAGGGGAGGATACTGAAAAGAGACACCTGATAGATATCATGCTGTTGCTAAAGGGTGAGGTTTTCTCTGGGAGGTCCCTGTTGTTATTTAAACAGAAGTTCCAAGTGTCCAGCATAAAAATGTTTAAACATTCTGGGCCAGGTCTACTCTCCATACACCCATGTGACTGCCACTGGAGATGCAAAGGCATTCGACCCTTCTCTGGCAATGACTTTATGAAATGTTAAGTCTGTGACAGTGTCTGTTCAGTACAAGTGATGCTCTCTGTAAAGCTTTCAAACGCTTTATTTCCACTTCCGGAACAGATAGTAATTTGCTATCTTACCTGCTAATGCCAACAAAATCCCCATTTCCATTTCATAGGATTTTAGTCTTGTGTGATAGGGAGGAGAAGGCATATTACTGCTTCTGCATATAATTTATTATCAACATTTCCACATCACCACATAACATCACCAGTACAGGCTATAGCAACCCTTCTTTAGCATCCATGACACATTTGGGCTGATGTTAGCATAGGGACTGGTTCTTTGAGTATTAACCTAGCTGCCATTGTTTTACAGAATCATAGAATACCAGGTTGGAAAGGACCTCAAAGATCATCTGGTCTAACAGTTCTTGGCACGGTCTAGACAAGATGGCCCAGACCACTGTTGAGCTGAATCTTAAGTGTCTGATGTTGGGGAATCCGCCACTTCCCTGGGGAGGTTATTCCAATGGCTGATTGTTCTCAGTTTGAAAAATTGTACTCTTGTGTCCAATTGGAATCTTCCCAGGAGTAACATGTTCCCACTACCCCTCATCTTTTTCATGTGACTCCTTGCAAAAAGCAAGTCCACATCTTCTTAGTAGCCACCCTTTAAATACTGGAACCTGGTGATAAGGTCTTCCTATGTCTTCTTTTCCCAAGGCTGAACACACCCACTTCTCTCAGCCTTTCCTAATATGGCAGGCTTCCCAGACCTTTGATCATCTTGGCGCCCCTTCTCTGGACACTCTCTGGCTTGTCTACATATTTTTTTCTATAGTGTGGACCAAAACTGAGCACGTATTCCAGGTGTGGCCTGACAAGTGCTAAGGGTGGGACCTGGTCCCTTGGATCTTTGCAAAAGCTGTATTACTTGGTTGCTGTAGGCTAACAGATGGCTTGCAGCATCTAAAGGTGCTGTGTTCCTTTGGGCACTGAATTAGCCTATCTAATGTCACATAGGAGGCAGACTTTCTAGAATTCACCATATCAGTGTTGGATGTTACCCAACCACAGCTCTGAGCCTGCAGCTGGAAGTGGACTGGTGTAACCCACTGACCAATTCATGTTGCTTAGCACAGAGCAGAGACTGGCCCGTTACGTTTCACAAGACCTGGCTTTGTAGCTTAAGATGTAGCAGCTTATGCTTGTGCCACTGGAGAAGCCTTGTTCAAAACTTGCTGGTGATCAAGATACGTACTCTCACAAGAATGGAGAGACATTTTACAAGGTCTAGTACTTGGTGAGTTCCTCAGATCTGAGCTTTATTGCTGCTTTAGCAGTATTTGCATCTTAAAATATAGTCCCCCACTCACCCACCCACTTCAGTTTCTTTCCTATTCCCTCTTTCTGTACACTGTCCATCCTTGTCCTTTCCAAGTCATCATCCCTCATCCCCAGCCCACCTCAGGCTCACAAAGAGCTCACAGGAGCAAAGACAGTTCATTGCAATGTTCATAATTCAGAGAGTGGGTCATATTGGACAGGGCTGCAGTGGAAAAGCAGCAGTGGGCAGCTGTTTCCCGTTTATTCATATGTAACCTCCACAGTGCTGTCAGCAGAATATTAAACAAGGTTTTAGCATCTGCTTTTTTGGTTGGTTGGGTATCAGTGAACTGCTTCTGAATTCTAAGATTGACTAAGTACCTGCATATCTCATTAGCAGGGTTACCTAATCTTTGTCATTCACTACCATGGCAAAACCTCAGCAGCTCTTAGCTCCTTTGCAGAACATAATTGTGGCTGCAAGTGTTTGATTCTGGTGACTTCTATTGCCAAAGCACAGCGTGGTCTCTCCTCTGTTTCATCGGGACTGTAGGAAAGCTCCAGGCTGTACTAGACTGAAAAGAGCTGGTTACTTTTAGGAAAATGAATGTGCGTTTTCTGTGGTGATAAAGAAGAAGAAAAAAAAAAAAAAAAGAAAAAATAGAGATTTAGGAGATTTAGCTTGCCTCTCTGCTAGGTTTTAAATCATGGTAAAGAACTGAGGATAGTTCAGATAGTGCTGCCTTCTTTACTCTTTCTGGCCCAGGGTGTCATCCAGGTATTCATGTTTGTATTCCAGACAAAAACCCAAAGGATATCTCAAGAGGTCACCATTCGTGGTGGGCTGCAGCTCCTTGAAGTTTCCTCACACCAGTCAGTTCATTCTCAGCTCTCTCACTTGCTGTATGGTCTGGTGAGCAAAGGCTATTCCAAGAGTTCAGCTACCAGTAAGGAGAAGTAGGTAGTAAAAAACAGAAGGGAAAGATGAAGTGTTACAGGTTCCACAATTAAACTGGCACCTGGTTGTGCATCCACCCATCAGTTACTAGAGTGAACATATATTCTTCTCACCAAAAGCAGAGTTATTAGGAAAGAAAATATCTCTTCATCCTGTCACACTGAAGGCTCTTCTCTGCTGTACAATTACTTCACCCAATCTACTTTTAAATAACATGCTTGCCACCAGTTAAAAGGAAATAGCAAAGGTGAAGTGTATTTTCTATGCTGGCAGTGATTTTTCTTTGGAACGTCCCTCTGATTAGTCTTTCTGTCCATTTCAGTGATATAGCTTAAATTACACTGGAGGGGAGTAAAGTCCAGCTTCTGAAGAACAGTATCTGAACAATAATATCTGAACACCTCGCAGTATAATCAACTCTGCTAATTTAAATAGAATTTCTCTGGAGGGAATCTAAATTTTCATATCTTCCTGAACTAGCTGAGCTCCTTTAAAGGAGAAGGAAGATTCATACCACTACTTTTTCTGGCCATAAAATTTCTCTTGACCTTTCATATTTTGAGTTATTTCATTTTCAGGGCTATAATTCCATAAGCTTCCTGGATGTTGTATACAATGTACAGAAAGTTTGCAATGAGACCTATGATTTAGAAGCTGTCTTCTCTTATGAAATATTTTCTGTAGTCAGGGAAATGTTTTTTAAAATAAATTAAGACAACAAAGATTTCTGTCCTGCTCTTTGTCACAGAAAAGCACAGTCTCAGACCTAATGGTAAGACAAAGTCCACAAATTAATAACACTTTTCAAAGAAAACCTACGTTAATAAAACATGGTAGGTCAGTCTCCACATTCATACATTCCTGTTTGCAGAAATCGGGACTGTCACTTTTGGAGACACGTCCTCTTCTTCCTGGTAGTGGGACATTGAGGTCTTTCTCAAATCTACTGACATTTAATCATTTTATTTGTTGCCCTGCTTGCGACTGTCACCGCACATCAGATTCATTGCCAGCTGAGGTAAGACTTGTTTTATGAGTCTGACAAGAAATGCTGAAGTGTCTGAGCTACTTCAGATAATTCATCTGAGAAAGAGGGTAAGTTTTTTGCACAGGAAACATGCTGGCCTGCCAGAAAGAACTACAGAGGAGCAGCTGAGGACAGTGCACATGTACAGAATTCCAGTGCCACACATACAAGCATCAAGAGCAGCATTTCTGTTACTCATGTCTCAATATATTGAAGTACCTCCCAATATTTCTAATGGCCTGGGCACCATTTTCACTTCCTGATGTGCTGCTGGAGCTTCCTTGCCTTCTGCTGCAATCCTGAAGCGAACCAGTGCACCAGAAAGGATAAAGCAGTTAAAATAGTATCCCTATTGACAATGCTTGGCAGTAAGAACAGAAGCCCATTTGAATGCCTTTCTGCTTGTCTGTGTTCAAAGTCACAGGATTTAACTAGGCTGTTATATGGTTTACTCTGCCCCTGACTTGCGACCACAATGCTTCAGCAGAACAAAGTGGTGCAAGGCCAAGCCAAAGCCTTGTCAGAAGAAAGGTTTATTTAAAATGATGCAACAACTCTCAACTCTCTGGGGCAACATGGAGATAAACTGGGATTAAATTTAAGTGGTACACTATTAGCTTTAGAGCTAGAGATGGGGGAGATGAGCGCTGCCTGGTTTGACTGGCACATGAATCTGAACTGAGCTCAGTTCCTGATTTAAGATATGGACACAAGGCCTGGAGTTAGTTCCATGTGCAAATAATAGCAATGGTAACAAATTCAGACAGTAAGATCTGAGCTGCTGATGCCTGGGAATTATAACTCTATGTTACCTGTTACTAGGTTTCTATGTAGCACAAAAAATACAAGGCAGAAAATCTCTGGGTATGGGTGAAAGAGAATGCAATTGTCCCAAAAAGCACCATAGAGAAGATCATTGTGAATCAGAGGTCTGCTTGATGGCTTGTGATCCATTTCATCATGGGTTCATGGGATGAAGGAGGCTGGGACATAGGTCTAATATACTAAGAGAGAATAGGCAGTGTTGAGATATCCATCATTTTCATCTTTTATTTACTTAGCACTGCCGTTGCTCCCAGAAATCCATGGGATGGTGCCATTTTTCACTCTATGGTTAAAAGGTTTAAATATATTTTTTTATCCCACTGGTTTTGGATTCTGTATTGCTACTAGGCTGGTGTAGACCAGCTTGCCTACAATTGTCTTCAGCATGCTTCATCTTCCCATGATGCTTTAAACTGGAAATTTGGATATCTTCTAGCTAATCTTGCAAATACCCACTAAAAGCATTTTTTTTTCTATAAATCTTTCCTATAGTTGGTGGTATGTTGAAGATCAGGCCCATTTCCTGATGCAGGTCTGACCATTGTCCTAGATTTCTCTCCTAGAACTTACTTTTCTGCAACTCAGTCATTTGTGAAACTGGCCTTAATTCTTTGCTCTCCCATCTTTCTGTCTGATGTGGCTTCAGTAAATATGGCAATGGCTGTCTTTGTTCTGTGGACAATAGTGGTCTTCAGTGCTCAAAGTATTCATTTTAATGCTTTGATTTACACATTTATTTCTACATGGCAATATATATGCTACATCATGGAAAAGCTGGTGCTTGGTAACATGAACTGTCACAAAAGATTGCACCATGTCACCTTTGTCAATGACCTTGGCCTTATGTCTCCAAGTAAGGTATGCAACTAACAAGCTGGCATTTCCCTCAGAGAATGCTCTGTCCCTTTGCTGGTTCCCCCCCTCCCTTAATTTAGAAAATCTTTGATAATTAAATCACTGCAAAAGCAAGTGATCTTGTTATAATTCATTTGATAATTCAGCCTAAGCCCCACATTTCTCTTTGCACAAATGAAATCTGCTGCGTTCACAAAAGATTGGTTCCCAAGCTACCTGCTTACTCACACAACCCCTTTCCTAATTAGATAGCTGAAACCAGCAAATCACAGCCTTCTTCCCAGCCCAGATTACCTTAGGGAAACGGAAAAGGTGCTCTTCATTAGGTCCTGGAGGCCCTGCCATAAAGAAAAGAGATACATTAATTTCTGGAAGAAGATAGAAAGGTACAAGAACTCCTTAGTCATTAATTGTAGGTAACAACTATTCTCAGGCAGGGAGAATAGTTGAGAGAGCAGCAGAGAGAGCAAAGGGGGTCAACTGTTACATTGGGCACCCCTTATCCTGATTTCTTACTTATTTTCCCTGTCACTCATCTATGCTTCCTCTTGCTTTAGTGGGTTGTGCCTGAAAGAACTGGATGAGGTTTTAATAAATGTCTTCTTGAGGAAGAAGAGCATCTGAGTTTGGCCTAGAAAGCACAGCTTTCTCTCTCGTAGCTGGAAGAGTTGTTCTGTGAGTGCCAGTAGATACTTATTCCCATTTCACAGCCCAGAGGGATGCAGCAACTGCAGGCAGTGTACCACTTGAAACAAAACCTACGGACATGATGCTTCCTATTGTTGATGTCTTAAGCTGTTGATTAAGCTTAAGTGTTTTTCCATTAGAAATCATAGTGATGTAATGGCTCATTGGCACTGTATCCTTACTGAAATGTTACACTAAGGATCCACTTGAGGATCTAACAATTCCTTTTGGCTTTCCAAACTAACAATATATTTGAAGATAAATTCTCCATATACAGGATATCATGTCTGTATTACTAGAGGACTATGTGCCTTTTGTACCTGGATTGGGATAGGCTTTTTGCTGCCTAGTAGGGAGGTGGCACAACCTCAAACCACCCCCAACTACCGGAACAGAACCCAGTGATCAGTACTGCCATGAAAGCTGTACCAGTTGGAGAGCTGAAAGCAGGAGCTTTCAATAAGAAGATGATACACAAAAGGCTGAAAGAGAAAAGCTGCTTTGCTTACTGTAACAGACATTTCTTTGCCAGGCTCCCCTTGGTGACAACTGGAGAAATCTCTGCTGAGTTACCCTAATGACCCATACAATGGACTAAAACAACTTCTGGGAGATTTTACTTTCCCATCCGTAAAGGCTGGAGATCATACTGATGCCCTTCAGTATAATTCCCTGCAAAACAGCAAGCTCTCAGCCATCACTCTCACTTCCTCAGAGGCAGATGATACCAAGATGAATTGTCTGACCATGAATCTCCAAATCTCTCTAGGACTGAAGCAGATAAAAGCAATCATCTTTGTAATTAATATCATTGAGTAATGGACAATAAGTTAATACCCATGAGTTGCAATGGCAGAACTAACATAGGATGACAGTGAGAGAGTAGTAGAGAAGAAGAGCCAAGGAGGGAACTAAGGCTGAGATAGAAACTGCTTGTTGCTGACAATGCAGATTCACTGAGACTTTTTAGGAGAAAGTGCAGCTAAAAACCAAGGCCCCAAAAGCTGGTAGTTGACAGAAAAGGGACCTGGTGCAGCAGCATCAACTACCAAGAAGATAAGAGGTCAGCAGGAGGAAGCAAATGGCTAGAAAGATGTTTTGTCTTGGCCAGTCCTAAAATTCTACCTCCATTTGGGCTCTTTGTTCCTCTGAGGACTTTGCTTCTTTCTGTTATCTACTTTTTTCTTTAAAATGGGAATGATTCTCAAATTTACCGTCCATAGTCATGCTTTGCCCAGGGGATGAAGAGCCGAAGTAGGTGGGAAGTGCAAAGGTGGGATAAAAGTAGAAAGCAAAGTCATCACCTTGCCTTTGTTCCTTTGAAACACTCCTAATTCTTAGGTTTACTTGCACTTGAACTCAAAGTAGGTTTGGATTCATAATAGGAACAGCAATGAGTTTTCACAGGAGGCTTCTCTGAAGGGAACCTTTGCTGTACCCAGAAGCTCCCTGGCTTCCTTGACCACATGGCCAGTTTTGTGAGTGAGATGTTTGAATGCCAGGGCTCTTTTTTCCTTGCCACCCATCTTTTTATGCAGTGTAGTTTCTGGGGTGCAGAGGGTAGAACAACATTCTCTTTCTGTTTATACCTATGAAATCCCTGCAGTGATAAACGGTTTGTTCAGCTCTTACTGAGTACATGATCTGGCTGATACTTAACTGACAGCAATAATAATTTCATTAGTTTGAGGATTTCTGCCACTGAAAAAGAATGGATTGGTATGCTAGAAGCCCACATCTTCACTGCATATCCTACTGTGTTGCTTTACTTGGTGCCAGTATTCACTTATAAAGAGCAATAGACAGTAATAAACAGGAATATCCAATAACAACCACTTTGTATAGCAGGTCCTGGTTGAAGGTTCCCAAATAACCTCTACAAGTCATTGTTTTTGGACACCATCAAAGATCTCATGGCTTCAGAACATTTAGCAAGCTATTTAGACAATAAATATTGCACAAGAATTATTTATAACTTTATAAAGAGTAAAAAAAAAAATTTTTTTTTTGTAACAGAGAGTGCAGAGGCGTTGAAAACCTTCAGCAGCAGAAACTATAGCTAAAAACCAAGACCCCAAAAGCTGGTTGCTGACAAAAGAGGGCCTTGCCATAGCATCAGCAGCTACCAAAACTTTATAGCATGGCAAAACCACAAACCATCTGGAGCTAACCAGCAACTTTGGGGTAGGCTATTGCCCAAGTGCTACTACTCAGGTTTTACAGCAGCTTCAGAAGCAGTTGTCTCGCTTTGTGACAAACAAAATCAGATGAACACTGATCTGGTTTCCTAGTTTGTGGCTGGCTAAATCAGTGTTAGCTACCGGCATCTTGAATGTCTAGTGATGTAACATTTTCTCCCTAGAATGAGCCTAACTGGCACACTTTAATTTGGGGAGAAAAGACAAAACTCTTTGTTGTGTTTCATCTGAAAACCAGCTTGTCTATTCTTTACAGGGAAAGCTTTATTCTCCCCTGCTTCTAGAGAAAGGAATACCCACTCTACAGCACAGCAATATTACATTAGCTCTCTACAGGAATGACTCTCACATGTAGTTTCCTAAACAGTAGAACAATTTTCTTTAAGAAGCCTGAGGGAGCAAGGAAGGAAAAATGGTGGAGGCGCTCACTAGGGGCCTTGACTTTTTAAGAGGAAAATACCGCAAGCTGATTGATAGCCTCACATCAACAGAAGGTGAACACAACTACCCTAACTTCTATATTCAGATTTTGATTGCAGCACAAAGAGCTCAGACTTTAAGAGACCAGAAAAGAACAAAAGGCTTTTTATATAGCAGACCACTACAAGACTTATATACTATCAAAGTGTTGCAATTTCTCTACCCTAGCCTTACCTTACTAGCATCAGTAAGTATTAGGAGAAAAACATTCCACCCCGGTTCTATTAAGTACACTGAATGGCCACACCTGGCCTTTACTTTGAACGAATCCTTGTCAGCAAGCCTCTATTTAATAGGNTTAGAGGATAGATTGCTTGGTAGGTTCTGATAGTTATTATGTGTTCTGTTAAAGTCACTAGGATTTGACACTTTGAGGTTTCTTTATCTTATAGGTACTATTTCTTTTGAGCTGTTGTTATGGTGTGGTATTTTGGGGTGGTGCTGTTGGGTTTTTTTTTGTACCTCTGTACCCTTTGAGAGCATGTGTGTTGTTGGACAGCAGCTATTTATATGCTAACACAGGTATAGTATTGGGCTTTAATCTGAAAAAAGAAAAAGGCTTTAGGTTATGTAAAGGAGCTGTTTGCATCTGAGTGTTTTTTGTGCTGTAGCAGGAGAATAAAGTAAGGAAAGCCTTTGTGATGGCTTGCACTAAAGACACCAAGCAGAGTCTGTAGGAAGCCTGCACGCAAAGCATTACAGTTATGGGGCTCTCTTAGCAAGGGGAAGATGCTTTGTGTCTGTAAGTATAGCAGAGAACAGTATTTTGATGCCCCTGCTCTGCTTCTGCTGTTCAGTTCATAGTATTTTTACTGCTGTAGGATTTCCCGACTCAGTGCTGTGAATGAAGCACTTTCCTGAATGGCTTCGTGTGTTTTTTCTTTTTCTCTGGCTAGCTCACCTTTTCTCCTATTTTCACATTAGCAAGCAGACTGGAGATAATCTTGTTTCCAACATCTGCTTGCTCTTCATTAGACATCAGTTACAGGCTTTTTAAGATTAGTTCTCTCTTCTTCAGTCTTTCTTATGTGTTCATTCCCTTGCTCTCCTTTCTGTCTATGCTGTATGTGTGATCATTGCTCTAACTCACCCCTGCTCTCCACGTCTTCTATAGCATCAGAGCTATGCTGGCAACAGGCCATGTAGCACTCCAGATGGCTGGCACTTGCTGCTTCTGCAACAGGCAGAGGTAATGAGCTAGCTATTCCAGAAACAAATCCAATGTTATTTACTTCAGGGAATAGTTTTTCTAGAATGAGTTATTGCCTACTTCATTTCTGCAGTATGTATTCCCTGCTAGTTAAGACATCTTTCTTTAACATAACTCTGAATCTATTCCAGGACTTCCTGACTAAGACATAGAGCAGACTGTTTTCTAACAAAGGTGTAGTAGCATTTCTTTTCCCTGGTGTTGTTAGTCTGATGATGATTGTCGCTTTAGGATGGCTCACCCTTATGGTCCTGTGCCTGTTTTTTCCAGCTGGTGTGCAGAACATAAAGGAACCAAAAGCTCTTTTACCAGCCTATGTAATGTAGCCTCTCCTAACTTGTCAGTAACTTACCAGGGGATGTTTGGAATGGTATTTTTGTTCTCTGTTTCAGTGCTCTAGAAATGTTACTTGCTTGGATCCAAAGCTTTCAGTCTTGTACATTGTGACTTTGCTCATGGATGTCATTGTATACCCTGTTGGATGACAGAGACTTTACAGTAGGATGGCCCAGCTAGTGAATATTCTGCATCTGCTATGGCCAAAACTGATTTGGGTCAGTCACAGGGGAAAAGATTTCTTACCTGGAACCAGTTCTTATCAATGGGAAAGTGAGTGGAAACATGTGAAAAGGTCAGTGCATCGGGGAGAGGTCTGGGGAGAGTCTAGAAAACTCTGCTAATTCTGGAACTGCTAATTCTGGAACTTCTATATTCAGCTGAATTGTGGCTAAATCAGAGATCAGAGTTTTAGTAGGGAATAGCAAAGCTGAAGCTACTGTGAGTAACTTCTTTGTATCAACGAGTATGGTCTGGGTTAGAGCTATCTACATCCCTTTGGGCTGAAGGAGTGTTCAAACGTGTTTAGGAAACACAAGACTAAGAATAGTTATTATGTGAATGAGAGGCTCAGAAGCAGTTTTGCTGTGAGCGGCCCTCAAGCAGCATAAAAAAAGGCAGAGATCTGCTTTCTCTGTTAAGGAGCAGTAGCTTGAAGTTAGTATGAGATGCCAGAAATATGGGGAGCCTCAGAGATTGAGAAAAGGACTGCTGCTTATGAGACTAGTGCTTGTCCTGGGACTTGTCCAGCTCCTATCACTGTAGCAGAAACACAAATAGGCCACCTTCCACATCACACAGCTCGTGAGCTAGCACCCATCTCTGTCACAGCATGAGCTCGTTCTGAGACCCACATGACCTATCACAACCCCTGCTCTTTAACAAATCCAATGTGCACAGTGACACAACTGACATCCACAACCTACTAAATCCTGCAGTGCATTAGAAATACATTTATAGGAACTGAGATGAATATTAATAAGCAGCCTGTCTCTGAACTCTAAATGCATCTCCTAAAATTACTAGCTTTTCAGCCAACATAAATTAACATAAAGCTACTCCTGGTTTCTATCCTGTGTGAGGAGATGGAAAGCAGCCCTCTAACACAGCAACTCCAGATCCTAATTAAAAGCATCAGCTCCATCAGAAGGTCAATGGACAGGACCTCCTGTTTCCTACCCTACTAATTAGCTAGATGTCGCTGATAATCTCCTCCCTAGCTAGACAGTTTACTCCTATTCCCCTTAATTACTCCGGAATGGTCACTTCAAATAGTCCTATATGTGTTTGTCCTGGTAGTTAACACCCAGCGTAGGGATATTTTTCGATTTTTCATCCCTTCTTGAGAAAGGATGTTGGTGAAGCATGTGCTGGGTTGTCCTGATTTGAGGGCAATATTTGTACAAGTGCTGAGAAGACTGAGCAGTCAGACTAAACTCTTTCTTTTGTAAATGCAGAAGTGTAGACTGAATAATAGACTTGACTCTAATATTGAACAGGTATTTCTCATGTGCCCTGTGTAGGCCAGGCTGGTAAGGCATATCAGCAATGAGGCATCCTGAACTGGGCATTTTCTCAATACAGAGCTGAGCTATTTTTGGAAACATGGATCAACGCCACGTGGATCATGGATCAAGGCTTGTCTGAGTTTGTGCTGTAGCTTCAGTCAGTTCTGGCAGGTTCCTGGGCACCTGTGGCAGTGGGCAAGAACTGCTGTTTCAAAAGAGGCAGTACATTAAGTCTGTGGGGAACATCAGACCTGCTACATAACAGCTTTTGAAATGTGGGAAGACTCTGAAAGCTGAAGGTAATATAGAAAATGGTTTCAGTATGTAATCCATAACCACCTGGTACCATAAATTGTTGAAGACACAAAATGTGCCTGAACAGCGATTCCCAGCATGAAGTAGGAGTTCTGCTAGAGCTAGACAAAAGGAAATCGTGGACGTGGGGAGTTGCAGAAAATGGGCTGTATGCACATGATTTTATGCTGCCGGAAATGCCAATGTGTGTGAATTCAAAGCTGCGCTTTGGACATCACTGCTCAAAGGAAACCACTTGCATCTAATCTTCATCAAGGGTGTGGAAGTAAAAAGTGAGACTCTGACACTGCTAAGTCACAGTAGTCAGTAACCTCACACATGGTGTGAACTTCCCATGTATTAGCATAGAGAAACTGGTAAGGATTTTGTGGAATGAGTTAAAGGCTATCAAAATGGTATGTTCAGGGAATACCATGGAGGTGTCTCCACTACAGAGTGGTTGGCTAGAGTCTAAAAAAGTCAGAGAGCCTCTGAGCTACTTCAAAGATTTAATTGCAGTGGCACAGAACTTCTCTGGTCCTCCTGCTACTTTGTTTTTGGCTGGCCGTGCTGCTGGGCTGTGTGGCTCAAGCAGCTGTTCTAAACACAAACTCTTACTGGGTTGCCATCTGCTGGCACAGCGTTTAACTGCTTCCTGCGGGGGACAGCAAATAGGACACCTGCAAAAGGGGGTCAAGCAAGCCTGAAGTGAAGGTGCCTGATAACTTATTTTCTTCAAGTGTTTTATAAGTCCTTCAGTTGATTGTCTGCACTGGCTTAGGAGTCCTTGCATTAAAGGGAAGAAAGCTTTATTGTCGTGTAGGGAGCCTGTTCCTAGTGTCTATTCCAATTTGAAATGGTTTCTTACTATCATCACCCAATGGGCTACATGAAACAACAATAATTAGCATCTGCAAAACCTTCATTTGGTCTGAATTGAATCAAAGAAGTCACATTACAGCTGATGTTTTAATGCAATATTGGCTAAGCTAAAATTCCACCTCTGAGGCTTGTTTTCCCTACAAAGCTCAAATGATAAGCTAATATAGTTTAAGCAAGGGTCATTCTGCTTTTGATGTTTCTGTAAGGCAAAATCCAGAGTATGTCTGTGTTCCTTTTTCACCTCAGGGATGGTAAATCCCAACGTGTAAACTGAAAGGACTGCGAGTTGAGTTGCAAAGAGGAAGTTGAAACACAAGGCTATCAGTTCCTTTGAATTAAGTCCATTGTAATTAAATATTAAATGTCTTGTTCAGCCTTACCCAAATCTCACATCAAAAGTGATCTCTTTACTTCCAGCAGGATATAATGTGATGCTGAGCAGACATTGCATATTATGATGAACAGCTGTTGCCCAGTTGTCAGTTCTGCACCTGGGTGAGACCTGTGCTGCTGCTTCCTGGCTCTGGGGGTCGTGGGCATGCTTCAGAGCCTGCATTGGCCTTGCGTGTCAACAGTCCAAAAAGCCAAGATCTTTCCTTTCCTGCCTTCTTGCTGCTATGCTTAAGGGGTAGAAGGGGAGGTGGCTGATTTCTTTCTTGCTGTAGAAGTCCATCAGTCCATACAAAAGATGGACTAGCTGTTGTTCCTGCAAATCCTTTCTTGGGATTTCATGGCCCGTGGTTACAGCAGTGCTGCTAATAGAGCATTTCGACTGCTTGTTATCTCTATATGGCCTTTCTCTCCTTTCTAGAGACTCAACAGCAGGGTCTTGAGCAGCAGTCACTCCTAACTGATCAGCAGGGATCTCTCGACAGGGATCACCGTTTCCACTCCTGATGCTTACATTTACCACAGGGTGGCATCGTTGGAGGCTTACTGGTACCTATGGCACAAGAAAGCGGCACACAGCATGAATCAGGATTGCAGGGAGGTCCTTAAAGTGTAATTGCTGGCCAGCACATGCAGGGGCACAGTGGAGGCACCCTTTGTGTACTGAACTTATGCATCTTCTGTGCCTCACGAATATTTTCTGTCACATCTGCTAACTTGACAGTGAGTCAAAGTGCACTGGTGTTAATATATCTGTGACAATGGTGTGTGTGCAATGTGGATTGTGATTAGCGCTGCGAGAAGTACAACTAGACTTCTTTTTGTGGGTCCCACTTCCACATCCCTATAGAAGAAGCGAGAAAGGAGGCCTAAAATGGTTATCGCAAAGTGATAAAAAAGAAAAGAAAGTGCCATAAATAAAAGAATGAGATGATCTCTGACATGACCAGTTTGGAGATGACTGAGCTTGTGTGGGCTAAAAGTAAGACAAGCACTGCCTTTCATAATTCTCTTTCAGGGTTATGTCTACAGACTTAACCCACAAACTGGAGATTTGGGCCAGCTGGCAGTGCTAAGGGCTGGGTCATTGCAGGGTGACCACAATGAAACAAGTCATGAACATGCTCAGGAGATGTGCAAAGACTATTCACGTTTTAGTGCGGGCCTTGAATTCATATGGAATAAGAGGTATTTGAGCAGAGTGTTCCACGTGCTTTCAGGGTTAATAACTGTAAGGATGAAACTGAAAATATTTGTTGGGTTGCTTAGTGAGTGGAAGTCACCTAATACAACAAGCAGTTTGGATTTTCTAATTGGAAACAGAATAAGTATTTAACTTGGTGCAGCAAAGTACTTCATGGGTACAAAGAATAAAACAATGGCCTCTTAGTATTTATGGCTGTACCCTGTTTCTGTAGTAGGGCTGCAGTCAGCTGATCTTTGGTGGTTAGAATAAAGCAGAGATGGACAAAAGTAGTAGCTGCAGCAGTTATTGTAAATGTACCATCATTCTGTGGTATAAAGGTGGTGATGTTCTGCTACGACTTAATGAACACACAGCACTGGGGGCTGAAGCCTATTGCTGCAGAAGGGTCCGTACCTATGTAGTTTAGCTGATGCTAATGAAGAAGAGGACTGTGATTATAGCCCACAGGGCCCTTGGTAAAGCCAGTCTGCTACTGATATCCTTTTCTTGCAGCTAGCTGGGATTGAAACACACACACATCCCTTTTTTATTTTTTTTTGCACTACCACAGCATTTCATCAGTTGTTTTTTCTGACTTAAACCACTTGCCCCCATGCATCCCATGTAAAGACCATCCTCAAATTTGTAGTGAAGGGAGAGCAGGTCCTATTTACATACTCAACTATAACTGACTCTAGAGCTTGTCTCTTTGGAGTTTGAGGTCACAGGGAACATCCTAATTTCCTTGCAGCTTTCAAGTAGCTGCTTCTTGGCTCTAGCTCTGTGGTGACAAATAGCTGCTTAGAATTGAGTCAAAAATACAAACCTGCTTTATCTGGTGCTTGAGATTCTATCCTTGCTCAATTTGAGTTCTTAAATAGCTGATACTGTGTAGCACTTAGGAGATCTCATTGAGTCAAAAGTGTAGTTGACAGTACTTTCAGATGAGACCAGGAGTTTCTTCTCATCTGGCTCTTGATCCAAGCTTTGAGATATTAGTCCTGATGTTGCGGTATGTTTCTTACTCTCATGCTAAATTATACTGTGGTTCAAAAAGTTTTTTAGTCTGGGAATTTCATCTAATGAGGAAGAACAAATAATCTGTGAACAGTGTGTAATAACTTTTAATCTTACATTGGGAGGGCTTCCTAATGCACAGAACCTGCAAAATCTGAAGATAAAATTGCATCAAAATCTGCAATGAGGATTTTCTGGTGTCAGTTTCTACTCAAAAGCTCCCAAATCAACATTTAGTACTCCGCTGCAGTTTTAAACAATGACCTAGTGTTCAGCAAGTGGCAGATGTTCAAAAGGAAAAGGAGAAAAAGAAAAAGGATATTACTTTTTTTTTTTTTCCCCAAAAAGGTCAGCACCAAAGAACTGATAGTCGTTGTCTCTATGCTGAGTGTGATGCTTCTCTCCAGTGAGTCTGCTCAGGGACATTAATAGAGCAAGAAGATGCCCCATGCTTGTCTGTTGATGGTCACGCTGTAGACAAGGAGGAGAACTGCCTGAAGCCATCTCTCACTTGTCAGCACAGCTCTGGTATGTGTGGAGGGAAAAGTGAATGGATGCAGAAGTTCAAACCAGAGTTCTAGCACTTGAGATAGAGCTATTTAGAAGGAAGAGTGTCTACAGTGTTTCCATTCCTATAACCTTTCCTTTAAAGATAGCACATACACATAGTTCTATGTAGGTTCTCAGGAGGTATCTAAAATCCCTGGATACATCAATAGCTGCTAGGGACAGGGCTTTGCACATCAGCACATATTTGGGACCTGCTTCCTTCCTATGGTCACAGTGCTCAAGTGTGCCTTGTAGAAACAAAAGGGTATTGCTGATTGCTGTGTGCAAGGCCCAGCTTTTTCAAAGCCTGGTAGTAATTCTGGGAGAAGAAGGATCAGGTTTGGTTTAGTTAAGTACAGTTTGCAGTGTGGGCTCTGGCTGCTGGAGAGAGGGAGCTGAAGGTGTCAGTGCTGACCTTTTATGTTACAGCATGTTTTATTGTTTTCCATTCTGCCTGACTGCGATGAGTCTGCATCTTCCTAGAGCAAGAGACTGCAGCTAGGCAAACAAGAAATCTCAGTTCATTGATGTTTAAACAATGGTCTTTCAGTGTGCTTGGGGCACACTGAATTTGCATGAGGCTTTGAGCAGATAACTTTTTCTTTAATCTAGCTAAATGAGTTTTCCTTGCTGTATCTACCTTTAAATATAGATGCAAAGCAATTACTATCAGTAGTTTATTATAGATAAATTATATGTGTGCCTGAAGAACAGTAGCAAAATAGCTATGGAGTACATACAGCCATGAGAAATCATTTTCTGTGATTTTTTGAGGATAAAACAGATTAACATCATCTCCTGAAAATAATAAAACACTATCACAAAAGCGCTCTTTCCCCACTCTGCTCTCTTCTTTCCTGGAAAGAGTAAAAACCTTTGAGCCACCTCTATCTCTCAGCTGTTACTGCTGGTAGAAGGAGGTGAGCAAGCT
Organism: Pedionomus torquatus; assembly: GCA_013398155.1. Lineage (NCBI taxonomy): Eukaryota > Metazoa > Chordata > Aves > Charadriiformes > Pedionomidae > Pedionomus > Pedionomus torquatus. Next base: position 185,537 of record VZRU01000063.1, on the reverse strand, counting down.
GAATGACAATTATTCCTACTATGTAGCTGACAGCTCAAAGCCTCTATACAACAGCTGAGCTCAGCCAGAATCTGCACTCTAAATACTGATTACTCATCTCCTGCCAAGAGACAGGTTTCCTTAGAGCCTTATAGCTACCCTGGGAGTTTTCCAGCACCCGTGTGCTGCTGCCAGAGGCCAGATGTGTTGGCATAAACACAGGCTGTGCCAGAGTGTGAGCCTTTGACCAGTAAGGGGTGTGGGCCTGAATTGAGACTACCTGTGAGCAATGTGTTGGGGTACATGGACCTGGAAAATGCTTGTAATATAGAAGTTCAAAAGGACTGAGATGGACTAGAAGTTGAAACAGGGAAAGTTACACCAACCTAGAATTCTCATAGCCTTTATCCCATGTCATGCTGAATATCAGAGCTCAAAAGCTCTTCGTATCTCCTGAAGCCACTGAAGGCATCTTTTTGTCCTCCGTTTAAAATGCTGGTTTTGTAGATTACACACTTCCAGTATTTGATAATGAGAATGTACTTGCCTAGGACACTTATCTGGCTAATCCTGTAGCCTCTGTTGGGCTTGATCTGGGATGGTGTTGACTGAGCATACTGAGTGGGAGTCTCTTGTGGAAAACAACTTCTGAATTGGTCTATTGTTAGGCTTTTAAAGTTTATAAGATGGGCTGTTTGCATATCTCATACAAATGCTCCCTCCATGTCACTTGATCTCACTGTCACTGCCTTCAGAGTGACAGAGAGGATTTATGTTTGAAAGGAAATGTCTTGATTTCCAACTTGAATGTCACATGATTTTCCATGATGGCTTTGGGACTTTCCTTTCCATCATTTAATATTCCATTAGGAAAATTCTTCAAACCAGTGTTATATTCATCAGGCATTTTGTGAGAGCCTGGCAATCATGTATTGTTAGAATTACTGTATAAAATTAAATTATCCAGAAGTTATTAAATTCCTGATCATAAATCTCCTAACTACTCTGATGCAGCCCATGGACAACCTCAGAAAAAAAACTCATCTGGATTTCTTGTGATTCCCTTTGTCATGCCCTTGGCCAGGACTTACAGACCATGAATCATGCATAATTTGGTCAGCAAAAATGTACTGACAACCTCTGTGAGGTTCTGCATGTCCCCCAGGGTACAAGCAAAGCACGTGGCAGACGTTTCCATGGCTTTCTGCAAGCTTTGCAGATTGCTGTTAAGGGAAAATGCTGCCACTGAACTACCACCAAAAATGGACTTGTGGAACCCACTGGGTCTGGCAGGATTTACCCAAGCTATCATGGGTGTGTACTGAGGTGTGATACTTAATTTTCTGCTATCAGGGAATTTGTTTTCAGCTGGGAAAGATTATTGATTGTGGTGATTTGCTTGTAGTAGGGAGGAGATGGAGCCAGAAGAAATCTAGTGCAAAAGGTATTTTTTCTTTTGGGTGACTGTGTGTTTTAATGCTTTCTCATAACTGGATGCATTGGGAATGTCTTGAGTGAGTTCATTGAATAACTCATGAGCTGCATTGTTTCCAGATACTTACAAAGATTTTGTTAGCACAAGAAATGGCCTTTTAACTTGAAGCCTGCTTCCTGTTGATACCTCAGAGGATGTAAATGCCTCTTTCTTTTAACTTTCATCAGGAGCTTATCTGAAGCCGATGTCATCTGCTGAGATTGAGGGCATCCGCCAAAGGTGTGATGCTGCAGCACAAATGTGTTGACTCAGCACGGTCTCTGGGGTCTGGAGCTGTATCCAAGACATATTGGTGCTGTGGAGCGCAGGTGAGGGGTTCCATGTTGGCCAGCTGCTGGAGGTGGCCTTGGAGCCCAACTTCTGCTTTCACCCTCTTCTCCTTCCCCAGACTGAAAACTTTTCTTGGCTACTCCTTGGGGTTTTCAGTGATTCAGGCTGTGGAAGAGTCCAGCCCACTGACTTCAAAGTCTGAACAGCCTCTGCAGATGGTTACAAAGCTTGGAGTGGTGAAACTGTCCTATGGAGGTATTCCTCCACCCTTCTCTCCCTAGTGGCTGAGCTGACTTTGGCTTACTAGCACTGGTATTTAAAAGACTTTCAGATGTGTGTGGTCCCTGTAAAAATAAATCTCCAAAGGAAACAAATGTTATGTGGTGAAAGTCTGCCAAGTCCTCATTGCTTATTAGCTCATAGTATTATGTAGTGGAGAATTAACTCTATAGTCTGATATAGGATAATTCTTTGACAAGCTGTTTGCTCTTTTGAAGATTCAGATTTAAATCCTGTTGCTTTATAAGGTCAAGACCCAGCCATTGGCTTTATGGGCTTCCAGTTTTGAGTGCCTTGACACATTTTGCAGAGCCCTGAAATAGTAATTTGTCACTTTAGAGGGTTTTGGCATATATGTTCACATCAAGCAAAGCTTTGAAAGCAGTGATCAGGGATGACATTCTTGAAGCACTCCAGAAGAACAGAAGTTAAAATAAGAAATGTAATTAAACATATATGTCCAAATAGACTGACTTGAAATTGTTGATCCAAGACTTCCTTCAAAAGCCATGATTGCTGGATTTAAATTTTTCTAGAGTTCTCATCTGTGGTACAGCCAGAGCTTGGCTACTTATCACCTTAACTTACATCCTGATTGGAGAACATGCTGTGCTATTAATGCAATTTTCTGTAGAAGTCATGATGATGTATAACAAAGCAACTGGGCATTGACATAGGGAGTACTTATTACTGCAACTCCTAATGATGCTAGAAACTGGATTTTCTATGTATATGTGAAGAAGTGTGCATGAAACAGTCACAAAATCCCTTTTACATGCAGTCTGCCCCTTTCCAAAGTATCACAGTTGCTCAGCAATGTCAACAAACATGTTTTTATACTGATTTAGTTACAGAGCCAATAGTCTAAGTGTTAGCTTCCTGGAGGAAAGTGATTCACCTGATTTAAAGGAGATAATTTAATGTGAAAAGCTAAAATTATCTTTCCTTTTTAGCTAGATTAAACTATTGATGGGAAAAAGAATTTTCTTTCCAATTCTTAATTGCTCATTCTGCCTAAAATGGTTTAGGTTATGGTGTCTCGGGGTGTGAATCTCTTTTGATGTAAATAGATTATGACTAGCATTAACTCCTGAAGGTCAGTGAAGAAGCTTTTGTGCCTGACCAACAGAATGAAAGTCAGGAGCAGGCCCTTGCATTCATCAAGAAAGTGCTGTTTAATTCTATGCATAGCCCAGCCAATGTCTGTAGTGTGAGGTCATCAAGCTCCCATCTGAAGAGAAGCAAATATGGTATGATTTCAATAAGAACAATCTGGCTCTAAGGCTCTTCACATCCAATGGTGCGCTACCCACTGAGATCCTTCTTGTCTTATGACAGGATTAAAGGAGAACAACTGTACTGAAAGTGATTTGGGCACCTTTTAGGAATAACTTGAGGTTTTACCTGAGATGAACACTACCGTTTGTTATAGAAACCTTATCCTTCAGTTGGGAACAAATACCAGGTTCTCTTACTGAAGCAATTTTGCTTTTAAAAGGAAGTGCTTCTGCTCCAAAAATCTTCTGGCAGTGTCCTGAGCAGATGTGTCCATATAGACATGCTTCATCTTCTCACTAGTGAGTATGGTCTCAGATGTGGAAAGAAGCCAAGAGCCATCTGTTAATGCTGTTTGAGACCCTTTGCTGTCCTCGGAACTCTTCATACAAGTCAAACTTGGGAGATGAGTTGGTTGTACAATTCCACTGACTGCATGGGTTTACATTATGCTGGCAGGTTACCCTGGGGTTTTAATCCAGATTCTTAGACATCATACCAAACAGTCTGCCTCTTCTCTGTCAAAGCTCTGTGCATCACTAGACTGAATTTGGTTTCCTTTTCTCTATTCTTCCTGTTACTGTGCTTAGAAAATACCTAATGATTTGTACCTTTTGCACATTTTTAAAGTATGAATAAATTTATATCAGTATTGTGGTATAGGGAAGAAGTAATCCTGGGCAGACTAAGCATGTGGTGTTGAATGGCCAGGTATTAAGTAACTTGAAATGGGATCTAATGGAAAGTAGAAGGCTTAAAGTCCCACCTACATCTTGCATCTGCATCCAGAGACATACCGAAGTATGCCCTGGAGAGCACAGACCCTGCTCTGTCCCATGGTCCTCTCGAGTGCTAATTCCTGAATAAGGAGAAAAAGATCTGTGGTCTCCTCTGTAGTGATCTCACCAAGCACGTAAAGGAGCAGACAACAGCTTTAGTGGAGGATGCACAGGAGCCTTTGAATAAAAGAATGGTTTCAGGGAATGAGAAACTTTATAAAAGTCATGTGTGAAAGTTGCTGACAAACAAAAATGAACTCTCAGTGGGTTTATGTCAGTGTTGCCTGGACTATAATGTACAGGGCAGACAAAGCTGGAATAAATACTAACTTTTTCTGTGTAAATGTGATACTGCTGTGATGTGCCAAAATGACAATCTGATGTTTTCATTCAAAACAGGCACAGAGTTGTTAGGAAAGATTTCCTTCTACAGATGGGAAGACTCTCCCATTTCCAAATCTCCCTCCTTTCTAAAATAAAGATGGGACCAGCACCAGTGGGGTTAGTGGTGCTGGTCTTCTAACTGCAAGGCAGAAATCTCTATTCAGAAAGCAGGTGAAAGATGTTGCTGTCAAAGTGAAAGAGCCCAGTACAATTTTCTAACAGCTGAGTCCTCCTGCAGTGGAATCAGAAAATAAACTTCTCTTAGTTTGGGATATGAGCCAGGTTGAATCTGTTGGGTTAAGCTTGTGTTGAATGACTCCATCCTGAACCCCTTGGGGATTTGAATGAACTGGTATTCAGAGCTCTGGCTTTGGCTTGTAGCCAATGTTAACTGAGAAATTTGGGGGCACCGCATGCAGAACCACCAAGTGAGTTCTCCCTTTCTGCTTGCCAGTGTAATCCATGAATGCGGTGAAAAAAACAGTACAGGAGCAGGACTGTGCCCAGTTCCACTGGTCAACTTTTTTCTTAGTTGCTTTCCTAACGCATAGGAATAGGAGTCTTGTGCCAGCATTGTAGCACATTGTAGGACTGTAGCCATGACTTCCCTGTACTGGTAACCCTATAATTTAGGTGCATCTGTCCAACTCTGTGCNTTGTTTTCAATTTTGTTTTTTTTTTTTTTTTTTTTTTTTTTTTTTTGTGTGTGTGAGACCAGATACTTTCTTGGTGAAGCTAGAGCTAAGGGGAAATTTACATCCTTTAGAACATCACTCCAAAACTTGCCCCTTTAAAGATTTTGCTTACCCATCTGTTAATGTATCCAGAACTGGAATGAACACACCCTTTTTTTTTTCCTTTTTTTAAATTTTTTTTTCCCCTCAAATACAGAGAAGGCTACAAGCAGACAACTGATGATGAGAGTAAAATCCACTGAGGCAAAGTTACCGTGAAGGGATGGAACAAGGCACTAGGACCTAGGAGGCGTCTCATCCACCCTGGCAGGAATTTCTTGCTTGGAGCTCAGACAACAAAGGCAGAGTGAGCCGGGTTTTCTTTCTCTCAGCATCTCCACCCTGCGCGCTGAAAACCGGTGAGTAGAGCTTTTTTGAGTGACTTGCATGCAGAAAAGTAACAGATGTCAGCTAGAAAGGAGAAATCTTTCTCTTAGTACCTTACAGCATCTGCAGTTCATTTTAAAATCACCCCCCCTGCATCCTCTGATTCATTCCTGAAGTTGCTTGGATGTTTCATTGTTCAGTGCATGACACCAGACTGAATCTACCCCAACTGGCACCGTGGGGAAAATGTTCTCAACTTGGGGTTTCTGTGCAGATCGCCTGCATTGTCATCTTCTGCTTTATTGCAGACTGGGAACAATGATTTCTCTTGCACAGGTCACACCGACATTGTAAAATACAGGGACAGATCTTCATTCTGGCAAGCGTAAGGGGTGGGGAAGAGATAGCAACAGCTTTTCCTAGATTTATACCCAACTGCCAAGTGCTGGTGAAAATCCCCTTTCTGCTCTGTGTTAACATACAAGCAACATATGTGAGTTGCATGTTCCTGGTTGTGCTGGGGGAGTGGAAGGGTCTTTCTATTGCAGGGTTGGGGGTTCCTCCTCCTTTTGTGTTGGGGTTTAGTGTGGAAGGAAGGTTGTTCTTGGGGATAAACTATAGAGACCATGCAGAAATTCCTACTTGCTGGATGTCAGCTCAAGTCTCAGCTTTTCTGTGCTAGTGGCTTGCGCTGGGAGCCCCCAGTGCTCAGAACAATGAAAGGTGAGATAGCAGGGGCGGCATGTCCCTTGGGCAGGGGCACTTCCAGCAATTAAATAGCTTAAACCTGGAAGGGGGGTGCAAATAGCCCTCCTTGTTGAAGGGGAGCAGAAATGCAATTCAGAGGAGACTGAGGCTGAAAAGAGCTTATTGAAGCCTTGTTTCAGTGACAGATTTTTCTTTCCAGTCATTTTTTCTTAGAGATGTAGGCTGGTCCTGGGAATTGATTGATGGGCTAGGAGGGGGCTGCGGATAGGGGGAAGGGTGGGCTGGATCTCATTGCTAACCCTTATTGAACAGGCTGTCACAAAGAAACTGCTTATTCCCCTGTGACCATTCTTTCATAAATGCCAGTTTATTCTGATGTTAAACATTCAGATGCTTTGGTTCCTTCCGTGATTTGACAGATTGAAGGGCTGACTTACTGGGATCTCCTTGTTTTCTGTTGCCAAAGGAAACCTCACAGGGCTCAGAGGTTTAATTCATTGCCAACTGGTGTTTGGATGAGTTTTTGTGGGGCTGAGTTGTGATTGCCATGTATCCCTTTGGCCCCAAGTCCCAATTTACTGCACTTTGAAAACTCCCAGGTGCAGGAGCAGACAGCTCTCTAGAAACATGTTCCCTGCCCCCAGTAGTTGGATCCCTTTCAAAAGATGAGGAGCCCTCCTACCCACAGTCCCCAGAATCAATACAAATCTGGGTCAGAGGAGGGAGTGCTTCCCAAATGCATCTGTCCTGCTACAGACACAGCTCTCACATCAGTGTCGTTTTTCTCTCTGGATTGTGGCTCTGCTTGGCTCTAACCTGTCCCTCTGCACTCCTTCTCTCCCCATCTCCTTCCTGCTCAGCTTCAGATCTTTAGGGTTCACCAAACTATGGAACTTGATTTTGGACACTTTGACGAAAGAGACAAGGCGTCCAGAAACATGCGAGGCTCACGTATGAATGGGTTGCCCAGCCCCACTCACAGTGCTCACTGTAGCTTCTACAGAACCAGGACCTTACAGGCACTGAGTAATGAGAAGAAAGCCAAGAAGGTGCGTTTCTATCGCAACGGGGACCGCTACTTCAAGGGGATTGTATATGCCGTATCCTCTGACCGCTTCAGAAGTTTTGATGCTCTCCTGGCTGACCTGACCCGATCCCTGTCTGACAACATTAATCTGCCTCAGGGAGTCCGTTACATTTACACCATCGATGGGTCGCGGAAGATCGGGAGCATGGATGAGCTGGAGGAAGGTAATTAGCATCGCTGCCTGGTGCAGTGAGGAGGCGGGGTGGGAAGGGGGCTGCACCACTTGGGTCTGCCGTTAAGGTCACGTTTCCTCTGTACAAGGGGATGCGGCTGCCCCTCTGTGCTGAACCTAACCGTTTGCCTTCCTCTCCAGAGAAGTGCAGGAGAGGGTGGTCATGCTGGGACTGACACCCCCACCCCTGGCCAGGTCCAGCTCACTCGCTGGGTGCAGATGTGGCACCAAAGGGGTGTGTCTTTCTCTTGGCTAGACATCGCTGTGTCCATCACTGGGGGGTGCTGTCTGAGGGCATCCCCACCTCTGTCCAGGATGAGTGGAGGGGGAGGGTCCCAAATGGGTGCAGGGCGGGGTGGCTGAAGAATGATGCGGGTTTCCCACTGTGGTGGATGGGTATGAATGGAAAAGCGGGATATGCTGGGCATTCACATAGTGCGTGTGTAATGGGATTGGGAGGGTTTTTTGCACTCTGTGGGTGTTTTGTGGGGTTTATGTACAATGTGTATGTATAGGGGTGTGGTCAGGGCTGTGCAGGGACTTGAGAGTGTGTGGAGTGGGTTGTTGGGGGTGCATACAGTGTGTATGGTAGATGTGTAGAAGGCAGGGAGTCAGAGGTTTTACAGTGTTTGGGGAGCATCTGGAGGGGTGCTTTGGGAGTTCACAGTGCGTTTAGAGGGAGAAAATAATGAACAAGGTGTGTGTGTGAAGGGTGTTTTGGGGGGTTGGTCCTGGTGACATTTGGGATACGTGTGTGTGGAGGAAGATGTAAGGAGTGTTAATTGCAGAGGAGCTGTTGGGATTCCTTAAGGGGGTTCTTGCACAGGGTGTGTGGTGAGGTTTGTGTTGAGGGAGTGTGTGGAGGTGTGTTGGGCTGTGTGTGTGTAAGGAGTGCTGGGGGGTGGTTCTTGCATAGCGTGTGTGGAGTGGGCTTTGGAAGCTCAAGTGCTACATCTGAAGGTGTGAATGGAGGTAAAGTGCATTGATGGGGATGTGTGTGTAAGGGATTTCAGATGGAGATGTGTCTGTAAGGGAGTGTAGTTGGGGAGTGCTTCTCCAGGGCCTGTGTGTGGTGAGGTGGGCTGTTGTGGTAGGTCTGTGAGGGAGTGTGGGAAGGCATCCCCTGCACAGCAGGTCTGTGTGTGCAGGGGCAGGTCTGTATCTCTATATTTAGAAATGGTGTCAGTGTGCCCATTCCTCTTAGTGTCACTTGGACTATGGGATGAAGGATGAGTCAAAAATCAATCTTTCTATCCGGAGGGAGTGGCCTGGGGACAGCCTTGCCTCCCATGGAGCTCAGCTGCCAGCCTTGTCTGTGCCTGGGGAGCTCCTTCTGCAGCAGTGGGCTGCCACCATGGGTGCTGTCTTTCTCGGGGAGTGTCAGGAGGACCCTCAGGATGAAACTGTGACATGGCCAGTCCTGCCTCCTTGCCCAGGCTATGGCTATGGGCAAGCTCTTCTGGCAGCGCAGACAAAGTAGGGTGTGCAGAGGACACCCACAGCCACCCTGCTTTTCTTTTCCCTCAGCAATTCAGATATTCCATTCTTTGTTTGGACCTGGAATATCCTGATTGCTCTGTTGCAAAAGGGAAGTCAGTGTTCCCTGTTGCCCAGTGTTCTCCTCCAAGCGGATGATCTGGCTGATTTGGTGACTATATAAAATCCATAAGGCTTTTGCATTTCATAAAAGACAATAACCGTGTGTGAGCTACTGAACTGCAGGGGCAGACTCAGCAGTGAGTCATTGTCTGACCTTGACGAAAACATCTCTCACTAGAATTCCTTATCTGTTAAGTGGGACACTCATTTCCCCAAAATATTTTTTGGGGAAAAGCACACAGAATAAATACTAGTTTCCATAAAGGAGTTTTACTGGGAAGAAATTGCTGCCTTTCAGAGAGATGATGCAGTCCTAGTGGAGTTATTCTCAGCCCAGTTACAGCTGTCAAATGGAGGTGTGGCCTCCCTTAATTTTAGAGATTCTGCCATATTTCATTCTGATCTCTTAATATGGACACAGCCTTTTTCTCCATTTTGCTTGTCCTAGGTTTTATGTAAATCTTCAGGAATAACTCCACAGCAGAAACTGCAGTTACTTATTCTCCTTTTATACACATCTTCCTTGTATATTCTTCCTGCTTTTTGCCAATGAAGTTAAGAAACCTTTAGTTGTTATACATGCTTTACATTGGGTTTTGCTGCAGATAAGAAGGTTCCTAGTTCTTTAAAATATTTTTTTACTGGTGAAGGTTCAGGCAGGAGATGCTGGCATTTAGATTCTGGCTTTGTTCTGCTAAAATGGTATCTGGAAACAGCACTGAAGAAGTGGCACTAAAACAAAAATAGGATTGTCTGTGTGGCTGTGTCCTCAGCAGAACATCATCTAGGAAAATGCAATCTGAGCAGAGTGAAAACAAAAAAATCCAGTGTCTGAAAACACAACAGTAGGTCTGCATACTGCCATTGACACTTTAATAACAATATTCCCATATTTCTAGGGATGACCTATGTATTCATTGTAGAAAAGCAACCTGGGCAAGACAAGCAAGACATTACTGTTGTGGTAAACTGTGCAATAAGCATGGGTGTTTGTATAACCATGTGCTAAGTATGTGCATGGAAAAACAGAACTTTGGAGTAATTGCACTGTGACATAGAAAACCAGTACACAAGCAGTATACGTTTGCCATATAAGTTAACTTTCTGGTTGGACACTGAGAGTAACTAAACCAGTTCTAGTTGCTATAATGTGACTAATTTATTACTGTAATTTCCAATAAACAAGTAGAACATAGGCAAAGAGGTCATCAGAGAGTTTAACTGCAAAAGCTGGTGAGTTATTGATAATATTTCACATCACGTTTTCAGTACTTGATTACTTCTGCATGATTGAAAATGTGCTTAAATGATATAGTCTGAACATTTCTGGAGAGTAGAGAACAATATTGCACAATAACAATATATTTGGAGACAGATGTTTCAGGTGAACAAAACCTGCTTGGTGTGCTGCTAACTAAATGGGTCTTGCAAATAAGCCTTTTGGTCTCCAGACTCAGACTCGGTAGTCATTTCTTCTCTGGCATTCAGGGTTGTTCTCATAAGCTTCTGGATGGCTGTTTTACTTCCCAGTCTTTCCAAGATTGAACAACTGAAGTCTTTCTTATTCTTTGATAACATGCATCCTAGCTGCCAGTTGGGATGTGCCTCTTGGTCCTTTCCTGTACCAAACCCTTTTGGAAGCCTACCAGGACTCTGTCACCTAAGTGCTTTTTGCTACTTGACGAATTTTTTTTTCCCACCTGTCATTGGCTGCTTTTTCCATACTACCTCCTGTACCAGAGAGCTGTCTAGGTTCATGTCTCCCAAAGATCTTCTCTCAAAATCCGCCTGTCTGATAATTTTTGTTCTTTCTCCTTTCACTCATAATGGCCATCTTCCATCACTATACTTACTATCTTAATCTTGACTATACTTTCAGTGTTCAATTTTAATGTATTTGTAAGTAATGCACATGCTGCCTTGATTAGGACTTTTCCTCTGTAATCAATATGTTGGCTTAATGCTGTACAGCATCCTATCACTGCACTGTTACAACTGACCCCAACTACAGGTAAATTGCTGACAGCATCTCCCACTTGCATACTTCTTGACTGAGTCAGGAATGGATATTGGGCCCAAGTGCATTGCTGCTATCTGTCATGGTTCTTTTAGTCAATAAGCGAATCTTTTGGAAAAGAGCACCAGATGACCTTTATTCCCTTTTATATTATAATTGGTTCTAGTGACCAAGGCTTTAGGAAGCCAATATATAAAGCTGCCTTTACAGATTAGTGGGGAACCACTGCTGTAACAGTTAACTCTGTGCCTTGTGCTGTGAGACAGCTTGAATATGAAAGATACTAAAAAAATCATGTGCCATCTTTTCCAGCCTTCTCAAGCTGATACTAGAGCAGCTCACATTGTCATCTAAATTGCTACTGAAATCTACTTGCCTTTAACATCTGGACAGGGTGGCTTGTTCCTTGGTTCACTTTGAACCTCTATGTTCTTGTAGACACATTGTGACGAGATGACGAATTCTCCTTGACTTGGCTCTGATTGCTCTTTTTCTTTGAATGGAGGGATGCATAAAGGTGGAAGGTCACATTGTGCATTGACTTCAGCAGCAAAAATGGCTTAAGAAATAATGTTCTTGGCCATGTGTTCCAAAGCCAGTTGTGACTTGGTATCCCCATTGTCCCACAGATGTGCACTTTGTGGAACAAAATTTTTTGTTGGGTTTGGGGTTTTTTGTTTGTTTGGTTTTTTTTTGTGGGTTTGTTTTGTTGGGTTTTTTTTGTTTTGTTTTGTTCTGGGTTTGTTTTTTTTGAGAGTGAGGGAAGGGCAAAAGGCATGTTTTTTGTATGCTGTCATGCTTTGGGAAATCTTTTCCTAAATCTTGTCCAGGAGTGTTTAAACATAATTATAGGAGGGGCTCCTCCCTGGAGCTCTACAGAGCTGGGAGAAAGGAGTTTATAGGAAGTAAATTGAAATCTCCACCCAGAGTGTGTGTGCCAGTTTGCCTGGAAAATTTAAATTGATGTAGTCCAATACTGAAGTCTTACTAATCTGTGGCATTGTTCTCTATATCTGTTGTCCTGATACATTGGCTAATTACATCCTACATAACAAAACTGTGTGAGCTGATGCAGGAACAACCACAAACCATAGATTAAAGGCAAAGCACAAATTTAATCTCAATACCTTATGGATCAGGGAATCTCTGAAGCAACACCCAGGCAGAGGCAGGCAAGCAAGGGACAAGGACACCGTAGAACAAGAGAGTCCTTATTGGCAGGAGAGTCCTTGTTAGCCAGATTGTGGAGGAGTGAGTGAGCCAACTCCTTGCTTTAGCTGGTATTTCAGGGGTTTGAGCAGGCATAGTTCTTTCCCCAGTGCTTTGATCTTCTTCAACGGCAGGGCAGGAATCTCAAGTGACAAGGTAAGATGTCCCTGAGCCCATCACAGATTTATGTTATCTAAGCGCAGATGTTCTACCTGCAAGCATACAAGACTAAACAACATATGTTTCCCAGCACCCCAGGTGAGAGTCACTTGAGTGTACTTACAATCCTCCTCACCAATCTTCTGTTAATTTCCCACAAAAAACTTACTCTTATGTTTCTCTTTTATTTGATCTTCCTAGCTCTAATGCTAGAACTGGTGTCCCACCAAATCTTTCTGGGCATTGTGTGGTTTTGAAGGTCTGGTAATCATGCATTTCTTTCATTTTTTTTTCAACAGAACAAGAGGTACTTCTCTCTCATGGGAGAGTTTCCTGTGGAAGAGCCAAAGGAAGGAAGCTCTTCCAGAGCTGATTTGACTATGGTGGAGTAGGTCTTGAGGCAGAGGAAAATCATTTTTAATGCATAAACTAGCAAGAAGTTCACACGTTTGAAACTAAAGGCCTGCTTTAATACTATGCAATAAACTCTGCGAGGTGTTAAGTCTACTTAATTCCAATTGAAGTCATAGTGAATCCCATGAAAGTTAAAAGCTGGGCACAGTAGCACTATCTCAACTTTGTGACAGCAGAGTTAACAACCAAAATAATTGACTGCAGCCCACAGAGACTGTTTTTGGAATAACGCTTTCAAAATGGCCTCAATCCAGCTTTCCTGATTTTTCTTGCAAGACTTCTGCCCGCAGTTCATTAGACTTGAAAACTTGCTGGTGCGTGCTGAGAAAGGATAACTTTTTCTGCAAGTGCAGCCTGTCATTTTTAGTATTGTCACAAGGAGATGCTGTAAGAGGGTTGAAGGATTAGCGCTCATCTTGAGCTTAGAGTTTCTCTAAGAATCCTTCTCTAAGGCCAACCTTATCTTTGCTGAGATCATCCCTGCTTTAGAAGCTGAATAATCGCCTGTGCTTCTATCAAATAGGTAATACAGTAATGTGTAATGCAATTGTAGCCAGAGTAAATCAGCATTATACAAGCCGTGGCTTCAAATGGCAAATATGCTGATCAAGACCTAAGGACGAAGGTCTACAGTCAGTCCATTTGTTGCTAAAGGCAGGATAGAAGGATTAAATAAATGCCTTGGGAGGTTTGGTAGCATTATAGAAATTGTGACACTTTGGGAGCACACTGGTATAATGACAAATGCACACAACATCCTGTGAGGCTTTGGCTTCACAGCACAAAAAGGGCACCTTGCACACTGACCTGGCACTACACTAAAAAACCCCATTGTCTTTAGCACCACTGGTGTCATGCCCATAGCGTGATGTTCAGCAGCAGAGTGGATCTTGTCAAGGTGATGCTTCTCACTCTTACAAAAGCTTACCACCCCCAAAGCATGAGCTCTTTGGGGCTCCCATTTGGGGTTTTGTTTGGAAGTAATGACATGACTGTTCATCATACTTTTTCATAGCTTATAGTTGGAGTTTTACACATGTACACAGCTGCTTGCTGTCTAAAGACGTATTCCTGAAAATATTTGTGCACAGCTTTTTATATTTAGGTGTGGGAAGCAATGTACTTCTTGGAGTTGTTTCTTTTGCTTTTGACAAAATACAATATCCACTTCCTCCCCTTTCCTTCTATTATACTGTTCACATCATCTGCAACCATGCTGTGTCGGTCATTTGTATTTCTCTGACTGGCACAGTTGTACACCTTGACTTCTCATTATAGGCTTAGCATATATGTACCAGAGAAACTGAGAAACCACTCTTCTTTCTACGATAGCACTATTCTCCAAGAGTTTTCTGTCTTTTATGATCTTCTGGCCACAGTACACATATTCAAAGCTGGAAAGTTCACAGTCCTTTCAGCCCATGCTTGTCTGATCCTTCTTCCACTTCATGGTAAGATTTGGGTAGAACTCAGCTGTGGGAAGTGAAATAGTATGTGTTTCTGGCTGGCAAAAAGTGAAAAGCATGTGCCATGTGCCTCACTGAGGAACCCAAATGGTAATTTTGCTATTATTTGAAGGCCGTAAACTGAATTTGGAAAGACATCAGTTGAAGTGATTTTTAAATTAAGTCAAAGCTTCAGGTTACATCTTTAGGTCTATAAAGAAGGAAAGAAAAGCTCCCCTTCCCTGGAGCTTTACTACTATACCCACAGAAATGAGGCTGAGAAGAGCTGCTGTTCTGAAGTGTCATTCCAGGCAAATTTCCATCCAGTTTTACAATTCAGTGAAATATTTCCTAGGCTTAGGGTTAAGTGAAACAAAGTGAGAAAGGGCAGATTACATTTTCCACTTGTCACTGTGACCTTAATTTGAAAGGCCAGTATATCTATATATGCATAACTACCTAATACCACATTAGTGGAAGCAAAGCCTAGGAGGAGAGTATTGTCTTCATGCCATTATTGCCTTCAGTTCATGCTTTTGTAAATAAACTAGGCAGCCATGGTGTACAGTGAAGAATTCCAAATGATTCAGCTGGAACTAGGAGTAATAACACTCTACCAAACAGACCAATAATCTCTTCCACTTACTTTAAGACATGGAACTTATGGACAGAAAACATGCTGCAACAACACATGTGTTTATAAAACACAGCATAAATCTATGCTTTCTTTCATTGTGGCATCTTCTGTCCTAAATTATGTAAACACAGATGAAAGTCAAGCCTTGCAACACTTCAGTGGCAGAGGTGCTATTTCTGTTTTTCAGGTAGGGAAGCAGAGGTGCAGGTGAGGTCAGCAGTTTCCACAGGGAAGTCTGGGGCAGGGGTGAGAAGAGTATTCAAATCACTTATTCCTAGTATTGCATTTAAGCACAGAAATCCCTTTTCTCAAAGGATAATGCTGCTGTTGTGTTGAGCATGCTTTCAGTCTTTGCCGCCTAGGGATTATGGGCTTGGGAGAGCTCAGATTCTTAGCAGGGCTAATTTTCTGAGACCATTTCAAACTCCCCTTGCTGTATTTTACACTCAGTTGTGAAACTGGGTCTGCTCTGTGCTGGGTGTTGGTTGGCTGCAGCAGGTGAATAAACCACAATTTATCACTTATTAATCAGAAAGATTTAAAGTACTCAGTGCTTCTGGAAAACAATCAATATCTCCAGTGGGAATTATTTATAATGTATGGTACTCTGTGGGGTATCTTTATGCTTCTGTTGAGTCAGTTTTAAGAAATGTAAGGCATTAAGGAGCTTCAGCTATTGGTACTACATGGTCAGTTTATTGAGGGGGTTTGCTGACAGCATACATGTTTCTAATATAGATCTGTATTGTTTGTTCAAGCCAACAGAACCTCTTGGTGATCTTATTGCATTAGTTGGGGTACACTAGTTGATCAAATGCTCAGCTGGCCAGCTGACAGTGTTTATAATGAACCTTGTTAGCTTTCTTCTCCCTTCTCTGTTTCTGTCCCATCTTCAGAAAGGAAAACAGAATATCTGCTTTCTGTTGATAGTGGTTGTTTTGTGCAGCTAGGGAGACGGAAAAAAAAGCTGCAGTTGGTGTAAGCACCATGAGTACACATCACTTTTTGGCAAACTGGGTACAAAGTTTGAGTTAAAAAAGAGTTAGCATCCTATATCTTTTCTGTATCTGCTTGTGACATCAAGCCCTTAGCAGTAATAAGGACATAAATACTACACAGACCATTGTTTTAAGCCTATAAAGCCTTCTGTTTATTGTGTAACTGTTAGTGGTCTCACCATATGTTCTATGAAGGGATTGCCTCAGTGCTTCCATCAAAAAAGCAGTTTAGTCAGCAGAAGGATGGCTATGTGAGCACTGTGCTGGATAAGTCACATGCCTAGACCATAAAATTCTGTTGAAATTAGTGTACTATATGGAAATCCGTATTTATACCTGTGCCAATTGGATATGAAATCCTGCAATCAAAGCCAGCCCCAGATGTTGGGTTCAAAGATGTCCAGGCGCTGGAGTTTGCAGTAGCAAAGAGATAAGGAAATGCAGCCAGTCTGTTTATATGAAGATTTTTTTTGTTGTTGTTTTGTATTCAAAGTAACTAAATCTATGTTTTGATTTCCAACATATTATGGTATTTTTAGAAATTCGTTCTCTAAGATTAGACCAATAAAACACTGAAAGAAACTCAGTAAGATCCTACAGATACCCATGTTACACCTTCAGTTCCTATTAAAATTTTATCTAATGACGAGACAAAAGCTTCTTCCTCTAGCAATGAGTGACTCTTTTTCAGTGCGTCCTCAAGTGCTCAGCAGCCTGAGTCATTTCAGACCAGACAGCTACATTCCCTTAGGGATGCTGTTTTACTGTCTCATTCTAGTAATAACTCTTCTAGCATCCATCGGATTTGCAGGCACAAAAGAAGATCCTACAAATCCTTTAAGGTTATCTTAAAAACCTTACATAGGATCCTGTAAATTACAGACAAAGCTTGAAACTAATTTTGGATGGAATAGGGAAGGGCTTTTTTGTGAATTACCAACGAGACTGTGTAACCCTTCTCCACTATGTCTAAATTTGGAAGTAATATATTTTTGGTTGGTACCAGCCATATAAAAGCAAGCAGTGGTATTTGGTGTAGTGTTTTATCTCAGCTGCCACTAGGTCTGTCCTCTAATAAACTGCTGACACTACAATGAATCATATTTGTTATGCCTGCTAGATTTATCAAAGCTGGGTTTGGTAGAGACTACTCAATACCAGATTTTCATTACTTTTCAGGCATGACACAAAAGGTACTTTGTGGATGAATGTTGATATCCTCTTCAGATGGGCTGACAGATTGCAGTAGTAGCTAGATTTGTAAAGATGAAGAGGAAACTGACAAATTTACAAAATAATGCAGGTGATTAAATGAATTTGGTGTTTAAGAGCTTTTAGACAGCTTAGTTGCATCTTACCTAAATACCTTTATAACTCTCAATCCTTTTTAACTCCTGGTTCCTCTGACTGAGTGGTTGTATGTATTTGCTGATGCAAGCTATGGCTGACTTGCTTACTTTTGGGAAATGCTAGTCATATTTTAAATAAGCATAAATATAGAATTAAAATAAGCCAAAACATTTTAATAACAACCTTTCATGGAAGTGCTAATGAAAACAGTTATAAATTATTTACATGATTAATGGGGGACATGTATAGTGTCTGTTTTTCAGCAGTCTTATGGGAATATATGTATAATTAGACTGATGTTCACTTCTTTCAAAAGGGGAGAGTTACGTCTGCTCATCTGACAACTTCTTCAAAAAGGTGGAATATACCAAGAATGTAAATCCCAACTGGTCTGTCAATGTGAAGACATCTGCCAACCAGAAAGCACCTCAGTCTCTGGCCAGCAGCAACAGTGCCCAGGCAAAGGAGAACAAAGATTTTGTGCGTCCCAAGCTGGTAACCATCATTCGCAGTGGAGTGAAGCCCCGGAAGGCAGTCCGTGTTCTCCTGAACAAGAAGACTGCCCATTCTTTTGAGCAAGTTCTCACTGATATCACTGAAGCTATAAAACTGGAGACAGGAGTGGTTAAAAAGCTGTATACCTTGGATGGGAAACAGGTAGGAGGTTTTACAGATGTTATATCTTTTTCTTTCTCTTATCTTGAGGCCTTGCTGACTCAGAACAATTCTTGAAGCCTAAAATTAACCTGAGATGATCATTGCCATCTGTTCTCTCAGAAGTCAGACTTCTCATGCCAGTGGTTAAGTTACTAAATTTTCACTGATATTAATATCAAGCAAAGAATGTAGCCAACCCTCTGAGTGAAACAGATGCTCCGTCCTGCACGCCAGCAGTGCAGTGCGTGTCTTCCGGACTAGCTAAATAAATAACATGGAGAGTTCGGCTCACAGCCACCAGTTGATTTGGCTTTGAAGCAACTGCAAGAACTCTCAAGCTTTGGATTCACTAAGTGAAAATGTGTTACTTGGCTTTCCTTGCTTGCTAAAATAAAGTAATTGATCCAAGCATGCTCTTCTGTCTAGCTCAGTAATTAGCAGGAAAAGAATGGAACTGTGTTGCATTTTCTTGACTAAATGCATGAAGAGATAACATGCAGAAAGAGATCCAGGTCAAAAATAAGCAGTGGGTCATCATAATGTGCTACATGTCTACATTTTCCTGGAACTGAAGGAAACATCTGTCTCTTGTTAGCAGCTACATAGCAATAAGCCCCTTCATACTCCTGTGTCTATGAAAAACTTTAAAGGAATGTGGACGATAACTCTGGGGACTGGGAAGAGCTAGATTCTTCAAGGATAAATCCAAGCTTGATTTAACAGTTTTGTGTCTTCTGTAACTAAGGGATGATCTTATTTTTGTCACTATTTTTCTTTCTCCAGATACTAGAGTAAGGCGACACAGCTCTTGTGTGGGTGTTGCACACTGGCTATTCTAGGGATTGATGCTATTGCTTTAACTCTCTTTCCTATTTCTGGAGAAAATTATTCAAATACTGGGTCTTGAAATACTGTGCCAACCCTAGGCAATGCGTCCAACTAACATGCAGACTTTACGTATGGAAATGATCATCCTTCATCCTTCCAGCCCCAAATACAGGTTCATAAAGTGTCCTGTGCAGTCGAGGTGCAGGGACCTGAAAGTAGCGTGTTGCTCTAAACTGTCTGATGCTCTTGCGTTGAACCAACCCCTGTAAAATGCACATTAGCTAGTAGCTGCTTCTATCTTCAGATATACAGAAATCTCATCTGCCCTTCAAAGCTTTTCTTTTCCACTTGTCTCAAGCCAGCACTTCTTCTTCATAAAATGTATGGTTTACACGTGACTAAGTAACTATCCAGCTAGACTGTCCATAGAGTAGCGTGTTGTAAATTGGCAGTGATAATAGCGAGTGATGTACTGGAAACCTTGGAGTGACTAGGGGAAGAGAAAGGAGAGTCAAATGATTCATCCTCACTGAGGAAGTCCTGCATGGGCACAAGACCATACATTTTGAATCACAGCAGCTTTGCAAAGGTTGCTAGTAGGCAACTGCAAAGAAAGAAGTTGCCTGTTCATGCTGACACAGAGTTGTGAATGAGGTTCTTAATCTGAGCTTGTAAATTGCCTCCATTCTTTGAGAACAGCCAGCATTTTGGAGGTGACATGTTGCTTTGGAAGGTGTGCAAAAATAGGGATGCCCCAGGAGCTTCCATCAAAGTGTTCCCTTCTCCACCTTTTGACTAATTACAGGAGCACGTGGTGTTTACCTGCCACCTCTGACTGGAAAGTAAGACCAAATCAGCCTGTAAACTGGATTGAGCTTGCGGCCTGGTTTTTGGACCATCCTGTGAAATTGTATTAATTCCTAAGTGGGGATTTGGGAAGTGCTGCTTGATCCAAAATTTCAGATTGCTAGAGTAACTGCTGTTGTGGGGTAGACTGCAATCTCTCATTGGAGTGCCTGCTTTTTATGGGGCAGCGGCTGAACAAGGTCCACAAAGATCTATGTAATTTAGCAATTCCTACTGCAAAGTGTTGCCCACAGTGGACAGCACACCATACGTTAGTCTTTGTGAAAACAAGGCAGCCTTGTTTTCCTCATGTTGGGCTCTGATACCTGTATGTGACAGGTGCCTTAATTCAACACTGTTTGACTGGGGCAACCTGACTACTTTCCCATCACTTTTTGTTGCAGAAATGTGGTTTCAGTGAAGTCTGAGTAAAGATACCACGTTTAACTTTTTTTACTGGCTTTATAATTCACCGTTTTATGAAATGTGATATTTCATTGTGTGTTAGAGACAACACCACCAGGAGTTTCACTGTATGCAAATTACATGCAGCATTGCAGTTATTGAAAAGAGTGAGATTTTGTGATTTGATAATAACGGAATGTTTGATATTTGTTTGAGGCATCAGTTACTGCTGAAACTTGCTGAATAGCAAGCCTGGTTCACCAAAGCTTTGTTTTTATTGGAAGCTTTCCTTCAATTTTTGTTTTTTAAAGTCTAAGTCTGTTTGAAATTTTCCACCTATATGTGTTCTTAGCGTTGAAGCTAGAACTAGAAGCTTCTGCTGTGGGTGCAGTGTTTGCCATTAGGGTTTCCATGACATACTGCTCCATAAAATGTGACCTTCTGACATGATATTAGAGGTTTTTGCATGTCTGATTCTGGCATTAGAAAGAGATTCTTGAATGCCTAATTCTGACAAACAGTACTTTATTTGCAGGAGAAAATATTCATGCAAAAACACAAGCTGCTCAAAGCTGAAAAACTGACAAGAATCCTGACAGTCTGTCTCTTTGAGTGTCATCAGAGGCATGTTACTCCCTCTGTTGTGAAATGATAAAATTTACAAAAGGAACGTACAAAGGAAAATCATCCTTCCTGAGTCCATGAGCTGTAGCTTAATGAGGGGAGATGATTATTTTATTTATAGGCATTTCCATGGTGCTCATCAGTAGAGTAATCAAGACGCGTTAGAAGTACAGACAGTAGTGGCAATGACAGTGGTGTGTAAATAATTGCATTTCTATGTGCTGCAGACCTGCTGCATTTGGAGTGAGAAAGCAGCTAATTGAGAGCTGGATGCGGGGGTGTTTGAATATACGTAGCACTCAAAGCAACAGTGAGGTTAGCTTTTTTAAAGAAAATCTTGTTTCTTTATATATCTGTGGTTGTTTGTAGAAATATGGCCCTTTTGAAACTACTAAATTAGTATCTTGTGGTCAAATCATTTATTTAACTTGGTCTTGCACATATTTCTCATGCCTTGTGCCTTGTCTATCTGTACTCGAGCTCCTTTCCTCTTTGGAGCACATCATCACCTCTTGATAGACACCTGAACTCAAAAGGGGCTTCAAATTGTTGACCAAAAATGAGTCATGACAGAGAATCACAATAGAGATCTAACTTTTGAACTTTCATGGCCATATAGGAAGTGGTATAAGTCAAAGAATTCAGTGCATTAAATAAATACTATAGTGGATCAAATTCAGCATTTGGTGTCATGGCTGCAACTGCGGTTGTGTTGAGATATGTAATATATAATTAATATATACATAGGCGGGATCGAATTTTATCTGATCTGTGGATCCTGTTGGAAAACAGTTATTTTAGTAGATTCTTTCTCTTAGCTATATCCAGTGTACCAAATGAGTCTGGATTCCTGGGAGCACTGGCTACTTTGTAAACATGCGATGACAGTTTCTGCCCCATGTAAACCAAATTAGAAAACAGAATTTGAGACTGTAGATGAAGTTGCATTCAGATATTTTGAACACAGTAGGCTGAACTAGACTTTGCAAACATTGTGTAGATTTACTGTCCTATTTGTGCTTGAGCTTCTTTCTTACTATGGTGTACAATAAGTAGGTGTTTTTCTGCAAAAAAAAAAGGAGAGTATTTCAACACCGACAGCCCAGTACTCATCTTCTGCTTTCTGCACCTTCCTTTGTAAGTGGTGTCTGTCTGAATTTGTTCCTGCTTTTAGGAAAAAAATCTGTAAAAGCTAATGTCTTCTGTACATCCTGAACTTCTCCTCTGCTGTCTTGTATTTCAAAGTTGCATTCTGTGTGTTGTTCAGTGAGTATATGAAGAGGTGATGTAACAAAAATCAGTTCCTTTTTTTCTGTGATTGGCAGAGTGAGTAATACTCTAGAGTGACCAGAAATTCGTTGGGCATATTCAGTTGTACTTTAGCATCAGGATATTTTCTGGTATGGAAAATTCCCTTTGATTTGTTTCTAGCTGATGTACTGCTGTATCTTAATTAACTAAATATCCCATTTTGTGACCCATCAATTAGCATCACCAAATAAGCAGAATAAGGTGCTGTTCAGATGGAGAGCTTGTATACTTCAGTTCCACAGAAATATAGATATTCTGCTCAAGCAGGGAACCGAGTGGTTTTTTAGCCATAACAACGTGCAATGATCGCTTCTGGACTTTGAAATCTTCAAGCACAGGGAGAAGTCACACATCTGCTATTCATTGGCTTTTACCTAGCCCGACGAAGTGTTTCTGTTCCATCTGAGTGTTAGCTGTCTCATCAGATGAAATTACATACGTTTTTCGTATGCCAGTGCATTTGTGACTCTGTTCCTTAAAGAATTTCTAGTCTTAATAAAACGGACCCCCTAGCAGCCTTTGCTTTGAAAAGAATTTCATATGGCAGGTGATGAGTGAAATTCATTTCTCTGCTTGCAAAGCTGATGCAAATGCCTAGGAAGCCAGCTCACCTCTCCTGTCCAGAGAAGAACTTGCCATTTCATTTTAGATGACTTGCGTTGAGGAAGGGCAGCAGCCACAGAGGGAGGAGCAGCATGGCTGAGATCACAACCAGTTAAAGGTTGAGACTTTGGAATCAAAGCCAACGATGTAGTTGATAAAGTGACTCCTAGTACTGCACTAGTAGTAGAAAGCTACCTCAGATGCATCCACACAAGTTGCTCTGGAGAAACCAACCAATCTTTGGAGCTGCTGCACTGATTTTAAGCTGGTATTTGGAAGTATACTTGTAAAAATTTCATTGCTCAAGCATCAATGCTAGCACTGGACCAAGCTCTGCTAAGATAGTGTAGCTCTGTTGATTACATTAATGAAATTGTATCAATGTGGCCTAGAACAAGCTTTATACCAAAATACACCAATGCCTCCAACAGCTGTAATCTGTAACTGATGCTTAAGAAGAATACTTCCATGATGTACATAGTAACATCTGCATTGCGGAAAGATCAGAGGGAAAATATTCCCTCTAGAGTCCTGGAGATAGTTAACATCCACCCTGAAGCATGAGATTCAAGGTTACAAAGCAAGCAAATTGGTTTGCGTTATTACTCATGTTGAGGGGTAGGTTAGAAACTCTTTGTCCTTCTGAGACTTCATAATTAAATGTCCTTTTGGATACTGAAGAACTGCATTGAACTCATGCCAGAACAAAACAGTTTATATGTGCTCATGTAAAGCTGGGATCTAGCCCCAAAGCAAATGGGAGAGAAGAGCAGGAGATGGGTGCAATCATGTTTTGTATTCTGCCTCCTGCAAAAGGCTCTGGCAGCAGCTAATAGGTGTTAATAGGGGAAAGGCGAGTCTTCCCTCCCCGTTGAGTAAAGATGTAACAATAAAATTGTTTGTTTGGCATCCTTTTCTCAGTACTTTCTTCTCAGTGCTTCTTGTTAACTGTCAATATTTGGCAGACCTTGCATAAATCTTCCACTTTGATACCAAGAGGACAGGTCTGGATCGCAAGCAATAGCAGAGGAATTGTGCAGGCAGCCAACCATAGCCACCTCCCCTGATGGACCACTTGTGATGAGAATTAACTCCCAGCTTCATTCCCTATTGTTTTTGCAGACTACTCTGATTTAGGGTGTTTGCATGAGATTATTTCTCTTAAGCAACCATGTGTCATGCAAGGAAGTGTAGTAATAATGTATGGACTGAAGAACTTCTGAACCCAAGTCACTGACACCACCAGACAACATGGCCTAGTTCTCTATCTTTAGGGAGCTCTTAATCTAAGATGGAAATTCAGCATTGCCTGATTCATGCAATGACTAGACGCTAACACAGACAAAACCAATTAGTCTGCAGGTATCCCTTAAGGATTTTATCATTTGCTAGAATGAACAAGCCAAGTTTCCATGAACATGTATCTAAGTACTTATGATGAAATATTCAGAAGACTTTCTAAGATGTTATTCAGAACCCTTATGGTTTTACAGTTTCTGTTTACTTATGTCTCAGAGCCGCAGAATCAGGTTGAAAAGGGGCCAGTCTGGAGCACTATCTTAATTCCTGTACCTATTAAAGCAGAAGTAGTTTGATTTAGCAGCTAAAGTCTTGATCAATTTTTTTCTCCTGTGAGCATTGAGAATGTCCTGGTTGCTATCAGTGTGGTCTCCAGTCAGGTCCCCAAGGCACATGTGGATCAAGGGGAGACAGAAGATACCACCATCTTGCAAACTTTGGCAGATGTTTTTGGCCATTGCTTTGTCTCTGTGTCAGGTTCTGGAAGATGTGTCCTGCTTCTGCCTACCACCCAGCAGGGCTTTAGTGCTGTATATCTATTAGCATTTTGTTTTGCAAATACTGGACAAACCTGTAGTGAATCTATTGTCCTCTTAAGGCAGTGAGGCTCCAAGTCCAGAACAGGCTTCAGAGTTGCACTGTTGCTTGCTGAAAATGGTTGATCTTTTCACAAGCCTTGCTAGTAGACATGTACTGACCAAGATCCATATGAACACCTGCTACTTGTGTCACAGATGGCAGGCTGTCAAAATTATTGAAAGATGCAGTCAGAACTGACCTGGTGACCTAGAAGTACGTGGCCCCTATTACTGAATCCCGGTGCTATTCACACCCTGAAAGAGACGTATGCTAAAAATTCAGTCCTCCCTAGCATCTTTATTTTAGCAGTTCTTTCTGTCATACAGAGTGACATGTTCTCCTTTTCTCTCAGAATCCCAAGAGAGAAGAGGATTATTCACTGTAGTGCCAGAGGGTTTATCTAAGAATAAATGGGCTGAAAATGAGCAAGGGAAATTAGGCTGAATATCAGAAGCAGAGACAGGCCAAGGAAGCCTTTTAGTTTTTTTCTTTACTAGTTTGTATCATCACGTGAAACTAAGTTTCTCGTTCCTTTTTGGTGCTCCAAAATCCCACCAGCGTGAAAGGGAGTCCTTCCTGCTCTAAGAAGAAGCAGGTTATCTTGAATGTATTCTGAGCAAGTGTCTATGTCAGTGCATGGGCTCCAGTAAACATCTTATTTCTTTTGATCATGTAAAATAATCAAATACATGCAGTTTCCCTGTTTGTAACGGGGAAATGTCTTGCTTATTCTGGTGCGCCCGTGTCCTCAGTCTTAGGTTGTGAGTGGCATCACGTATATAGTATGTTTGCTCCTATCTCCCTACCTGTAGTAGCTCACAGTGTGAGCTGTGTTCCCCTGAGTTCACCTGGTGTGAGGCACCTTGAGAACCTGATGGTGGTTGGTGCCATATTGCACACCCTGTTGCACCTCTTCTTCATGTCTGCCTGAAACTAATTCTTCCCATCTCAGCTCTTACTGGCCTTTGATCAAAAGCCTGCTTTCACTCAGTTGCAGGTAAGTTATGACACAGCCTATACTTTTCTTTTCTTTAGGAATACCCTGCAGTATATGTGTGGGTAAAGGC
The DNA here is from genome assembly GCA_013398155.1 of Pedionomus torquatus. Taxonomy (NCBI): domain Eukaryota; kingdom Metazoa; phylum Chordata; class Aves; order Charadriiformes; family Pedionomidae; genus Pedionomus; species Pedionomus torquatus. Next base: position 160,001 of record VZRU01000063.1, on the reverse strand, counting down.
ATACACCATAACAACAGAGACCTGTAAGAAATAGTGCAATAGAGCTATCATCCAGCACAAGAGTATTTCCTTATTTCTTTTCCCTGAAACTGCCCATAGAACTGAACCAGTGCATCTTGATGGAGCTTAAGGAAATAAATCCTTGTTGCAAAGGGCCGAGACTGAGCATGAGAGGTTGTCAAAAGCCTCCTCACCTTGTCTTTTGAATGTAACGCCAGTGTCATTCAGAGTTCTCTATATGGGACAGTAAGGGAAGGACTGATAGCTCTGCTCATGTGCAGACACAGTTTATGTTTCCATCCACCCTCTGGTCTGCCAGGGATGACAAAAGATACTGGCACAGAAATGTGTGTAATAAAAGTATGTCTAAAGGAGTTGAGGAGAAAAAAGAGCTGGATTAAATTCATCCAGATTTTCAAAATTGGCTAAGGGAGGCCTGCATGTGTGGGGAAAGTGCAAAGACAGGCCACGAAACCTGAGGGCTATTCCAGCTTGTGCTCAGGGCTTCTCTAGCTGTGGCAAATTGATTAGCATACAGAGCTGGAATTGCAGGCCTGCTCTTGGAGATTTGCTTAGCTCTGAATTAAAACTGAATAGGAAAAAATGAGCAAGGCTAATAACCAGAGTGTTCACTGCTCCAAGCCACAAGACACACCCTCTCTCCTGCAAACGTACAGCCAATCCTTTCCAAATTAACAGACATAGTTCTATTTCCCTAGTTAACAGCAAGCCGTATGTGTATGAGTATATGCATCTGCATAAATACATTTTCCTAAGTGTTACAGAACACAGCTCTGCAGCTCAACTTGCTGTCTAAGCAATCTCAACTCTCCTTTTAGTTAAAGGATCCCAAGGACTATTGTGCTATGACAGTGACATCGTTGAATAGTATTAATTTTCATCTCTTATTGTAATAAAGCAAAGACATTTTACCGGAGTCTTTAAATGCATTTTGAAAATGTTTTACTTTTAAATTATTCTTTGAGATAAATGCAAATCTCATAATCATTATGAGTTTTTAAATAATCCACATATTCTAAAATAAATGGAAAATTTTTATGTATTGGCTCATAATGCTTTTCTCTCATTTTTATATACCTTAAAAATACTTCAGTTCAAGGATTTTTCAACTAGAGTGGGTGTAAGATATAGCCTGCTTTTTAAATGAACTCTTTCTTCTATTTTTTTTTCTTTACCCAAATGGGGGACTCGGTTATGAACAGAATGGACAAAAAACAGACACGATGAAGATGAGATAATATGCACCATTTATTAGAAGGATTTTTCTGGGTGATTTTGCTTCACTCAGAATTGTTGTGAGAAGTTAGTCCTTCCAGTCCTCCAGGTCTGAGCTCTGTTATCAGGAGGACAATGAACATAACAAGCTTTATTGGCTCCACAGGAATAATTATGCAGCCACTGAGCCTGCAGGGCAGCAGGGGAGAGCAGGACTCTGGGCTCCTTCCTTGCACTCCCCTGCCCTCACCATCTGCTCTGTGCTGCTTATCTGACACTTGGTCCCCTGCAGCTGCCAGGGCCCACAGCTCTGGTTCTGCTACTGCCTTACTGTGGACATCGCTCCTTGGTTGTGAGGGACCAGTTCAAGCCACCAGATGAAGGAGAGCATCTTGTGGTGCATGTACACTTCTGTGAAAGGAGCATTTCTTCAAGCTATTGCTGTACCCCTATGTTCTTGGCATATTTTCTTGTGCCCTTCCTCATCCTATCATGCTCGTAATGTTGCTGAAAGAGGAACAGAGAGGTCAGGAATGGTGACTAATGGGTGTACCCATTTGCTTTTGTATGTCTGGTGGTAAAAGTACGCTATGAAACTCTTTCACCTTGATCATCTATAATAGAACAAATAAAATAATGTATAGGGGAGAGCTATTGGACGTTTAGACTTTAAAAAATCATGAGGGAAGAATCCTTCAAGAATCTAACCTAAAGTAGTGAGAGGAAGGGAGAACACTACTGCAGATGGGAAATGGGTTTAGAAGAAGAAACCAGGGTAGAAATCACTTTTCATCAGAGTAAAAATTAGTACCAAGATACAAGTGGTTTACTGTCTTCTTGAGTGATCTGGATGTGGAAGTACTCGGTGAAGATGACAAAAGAATTATTGTAGTAAAGAAATTTGTGAGACAAGCGAGAGACCTACTGAGATGAACAGGCACTAATGGATGAACATAAGTGCAAAGCAGCACACACTAGTAGAAATTACTCTTATTTTTGTAAATTAAAAATAACTGCTGCAGAGAGGATTGGTCTCGATGAGGCAGGCTAGAAAGAATATCTTAGCATGGGATCAAAACAACATGCTAAAGCATATGGTATGCCTTTAAAATTCAGACAGAAAGGAACAGCTTTTTAAAATGTTGGCATATTCCATTTACCCTTCCACTTTCCACATTCCCAAATGTGTCTCAGAATATGGAAGTAAATGAGAAGTTTCTCCAAGGACTATGCTGGGCTGCAGCCCTCTGCAACTCTCCCATCTTCTCTTGGAGCAGGGAGAAGAGGTGAAGAAGCTCATGCAGGTGCTTGCTGCTGCATTAACGAAAGTGGTCTGAGTGGTGCATGCTGTGGTGAGTTTAGTGCTAAATAACCCAGGCTCACGCAGCTCTCTGTGGCTTGGTATGGTTTTGTGCATGCAAGTATGAAACTGGGAGTTTGCCTATGGCTGGAATTCACTTCCTTTGGAGGTCCAAGGTTCTTAGTTACACACAGGTTTTGAGAGAAGCTATAGCTGTACAGATGGGGAATACTCTAACTTTCTGTAGACAAGTAACACATCATCCCACTGCATGGTGCAACGTTTGAAATGGGCTTGTCAAAACTGCATGGACTGATCCTATTCTTTATATTAGGACCACAAAATACAGTGCATGTAAAAGCCTTGCTCTTAGTGTGTATGTACTTGTCCATTCTTCAGTCAGGTGTGTTGTATAGCCATTGATTCAGGATTTGTATCTTCTGTCAACCACTCCTTTGATGTGTCTAGCTTTTGCACTGTCTTTATATCTACAAAATAGTATCATTGGAGTGGAAAGAAAAATTACGCCTTTCACCCTTTCTCCACACCACCTAGTAATTACAAGAGCCTGTGAAGTATTTTAGTAATGGAAACAAATGAAAATGCAGTGCAGCCATTTCAACTTTGTCAGGAATTTTTTTTAGTAGATAAATTATTTGGAGACAAATCTTGAGAAGCATTTGCAGAGAAGCAAAAATCTTTTTGAAACCTTAAACCCGAGCAGCTTTCCACGTTGGGGCTCAGCTCTCCAAAAAGGCAGTAAGAAGGCTAAACTTCCTGTTCTCAAATGTGCACGTATCAGGAACCTTATCAACTGCTGGCAGGCTGCAGGATTACATGTAAATTAAGTGTATCAAAGAGTCGAGTTAGATAGCCAACATTAGGAGCTAAGAATGTTTTTCTTGCCTAGTTGAAAGCCCTTCATAATGGATTAGAAACAAGAACTTACATCTCTTAATACCAGCTGAAAATTGAGGCATCTTTTGGCTTCTAGTGAATTTTAATACTTTGAGAGTAAATGGTATTGGGGTTTTCCTTCATTTTAGACAACCCTAGCCACAGAAGGTTGCAAAAGGATGTGTAAATTCCACAATCAAAATGGAAGCCATAAGGCTGGCTGGATTTTGTGTAAGAGTCTCGACAGAGTTGTTGGCTAATGTTATTTTTAGCACTAAGGCAACAGAGATCTCTACAATCTTGGCATTTCTTGCAGTTTTAAATGGAGAACAGCTTTTGAAATGTCTGCTTTTCCTTGAATTTTATCCGTATCATGAGTTTTTTCATGATACAGATAAAATATCAGCTTCATGAAGTTTTTGCACTGCTCTTGGCAGTAGGTAGTGATTTAATGGCAAAGAGTGCAGAACTGCTCCAGTTTGCATGGTTTCTGCAGTAGGATTTTTCTTTGAAAAAATAGATACTGGAAAAAAAACGCCATCTGATCCTCACATTCATTGTTTGCATTGTTTCCAGTTGCATGTGTGAAGTGTTCCATTTGGTGTAAAATGGACAGTGAATAAGGAAAAATAAAGTTGGACCAAAAGTGGATATACTGAGGACTAATATACAGATCTCATAAAATTTAATATCGGTGAAAACCAACTTGTTTTTTATTTATTTTTTAAGCATAGCTCACCAAAGAGTTCCTCTCAAAACCAGAAGGTGGTAGTTGCTACAGGAGATAGCTTATGTCATGGGTGAGAAACAGCATGCTTCAGGTATTCCAGCAGCAAGAGTGGGTCTTGGGGCTCCTGGCATCAGTCTTAGATTCTGCTGCACTGGGTCACCCAGGTTAAGGCAATTAATTTGGTGTGTTCAAACAGGTGTGTGGTACCGTGATGCATTTAAACTCATAGGGAGGCTGAAATGAGTTTGTCAATTTGCCTTTAATGTTGAAGTTTGAAAAGTTTTCACACGTCTTTCTTTTTGCTGTTTTCTTGTAAAACAGAAGATGACTTGTTTGTAAGACTTGTTCATACTTCAGAGAGATGGAAGGGTAATACTGGTCAGGGTTTCTCACCCATGTTTTTCAAAGCACAGCCTAGATTCTGTAGGAAGACTGTCTGTTAAATGTTTCCTACAGGTTTTGGTTTTGGGTTTTTTTTTCTAACAACTAACATTGCTATACCAATGAGTAAAACAAAGCCTAGTTTGAATGTTCATATATCTCTCCATTATTTCCCTTCCCATTTTACTCATTCCCTGCTTGTGTGCATGGGGATTTGCCTATTTGCTTTGCTTTGCTTTCCATGCCATATTGTTTCAGTTATCAGACAATCTTTATTCACCTCCATTTGAATTATATGTGGGTTTGACTTACAACTGGGACAATATAGTCATTCTGGCAGCGGTGTTGTGGACCACCTTCTACTGCTTCTTGGACCACCAGCTAAGACTGATGAAGAATACTAAGTCTCAAAAGCATCATAACAGTCTCAATGCCTCTTCTTTTCACTGCATCCAGATATTGCATATAGGATATCTGTGTGTAGTACTCCAAGGGTCTGGCTTCTAAAATAAATTAAGTGTCCAGGTTCTGCCCCTCAGTGGGTGAGATCCGCTGAGGGTGATCTCTTCTTGTCTTTAGTGCCATATTTAGGCAGAAGACAAAGCGGAGATTGATTCACTCCCAACCTTTATCCCCTTCACATGTGCTTCCTTTCCATAAGTCATGCTTTCACTTTTTTTTTGCAGTCTGGCAGCTGCAAGGGCTGGTTGCTTGGTGACGCTCTCAGCAGCACAAAGAGCTCTCAGCTGGGAGGCCAGGTCTGTCCGCCACAAACAGCTGGGATAATTTTATTTGTCTTTCTCTTGTTCTTGTTAATTGCAGGGAGCTGAATAAAAGTCAACATAATAGAAAAGGGAGCACCAGCAGAAACTATTTATGGCTTCTTTAACATCCACCTTTTTCTCCCAGAGTCAGGGAAGTGACGGCATATGCCAGAAGTGGCCCATTATTTCAGAAATGCAGGAATAAAATTAAAAGCCGTCATGTCCTGTTCTGGCTCAGACAAGATCTTACCAGGTCCTATACAAAAAAAACCCCAAACATGTGAGACTGGGGTTTGGATTTAAGAGTCATTTTTCCTTAATCCAATATATGACTGCCTACCTGTTCATTCTTTGTAATAATCTTATGCTGAGCCGGTCATATCTATGAAATAGCTATTAATGACTTTACCTCAGAAGGATGCACTGCACCTCAGAAGGATGCACTGCTCCTCAGACTTTGTGCAAGATAGAAACACCAAAGAACTTCCAGAGGTGAAAGCACTGTGATTTTATGATCTGGGTACAGGCCTTGTTTTTATGGAGCCCTGGTTTCTCGCATCTGCTCCTGTGAAGGCTGTGTCATCCTAAGCTATTTGATGTTTCAGCTGATTTTTACTTAAGGTCAGACTGGCTGGACCAGTGCCAGCATCAGTGACATGTTGGTTTCTCAGTGCCACCAAGTGCTGAGTGTGCTGACTCAGGTGCACAAAAGCATTTAAGCAGGTGAATAGCTCCCTGCAAATTGGCTTGTGTGGAGGGGCTTTGCAGAGTTTGAGGAGCTGTGTTAAACACTAACAAAGGAAACACAAGGAAACTGACGGTGCCTAAAGCTGGTCTCTTCTTATTAATATTATTGTATTTAATAGTGACATTCCTTAAATTACTGAAACTCTGAGTTCTGCTTTTGCAGAACTTTTTTGTTATTTCAGGCATAAATAATAATATATCTATTCTAGTCAGTTGTTAATTTAATGTTTTGGGGTAGTTTAATTATGCAAGGGGCTATGCAGTAACCAAACAAATCCTAACACTGAATATTTACAGTTCACTGATGAAATGCACTCTAACATGGATAAACCGATATATTAAAGGATCTGATGATAAACTGAAGAACAGAAAGTGTTACTGATTTGTGCATTTTCTTCCCTGATCAAAATTCCTGACATACTAAGAAATAAACTACCTTTTGAGAGTTTGGGCCACTCTGTTCCTAGGGCTAAAGTCAAAGAAGATTTAGAAATGTGAACTGAAGAGGAAATGTACCTGCCTAACACACTGCTAAATCTGGCATACAGAGCTCCTGAGGGAAAGGACTTAGTTTGTGTGATCTTCTGATCTGATTGTGAAAATGAGGACTTTTGAATTTTAGTGCCTCATGTTCATGAGCTGTAATAGCAGGTGTTATAGGAGACACTCTGGGTTTTTGGACCTTTTATTATGCCTGCATGCCTGCTCAGGGCTTTATTACATGAACCTTTTCAGTGAAGAGACAGCAACCCAGGTGGTATTTCTTTGCTAAAAAAACATATGCTTGAGCTATAATCTCTTTTTTGATCTGAAAACATTCTGTCATTCTAATCCAGGCATTTATGGCACAGTTTTCATCCCTGAGGTGCTGCTGCTTCCCAGATATTTTTGTGTGCATGGTATTTACATGGATTTCATTGATTCCAAATCTAACATCTTTTCTCAATAATTATTTTCTGGTTTACTACTTGAGATGTAAATGTATCGAGACAATAATCGGGGCAGTGTCGTAGCTCATGCTTTAGGATTTAGAGTGATCATTGAAGGGATCAAGAAGGAATTGGCCTCTCCAAGCAGCATCATGCAAAAAGATGTAAGTGCTTTTGTGAAGGAGGAGCTTCCCTCTTTTCTGAAACATCAGCTATTAGCCCCTCACAGCAGCTGTGCATCAGCCTGCAAACACCGACCGATGAACTGATCCTCTGTGTCAAATCCTTATGTAAATGCCACAGCCTAATCCCCTTGCCCTAATAGGAATTTCACACCTTAATCCTTGCAATGTTCAGGGGCAAAGACATTCCTACTAGGCAGTTTGACGAATGCGCCCTATTTTGAGAAAAATCTCTGTATAGAAGTTTGTGGTAGTAGGGAAACTGTAGTCTCCGATTTGTATGGAAGACTGAAGCATGTAACTAATAAAAGTGAGGGGATTATGCTCCTAAATTGTCAGTGGATTTCAGAGGATTTGCCACACCAAATGAGACCATCAGCCTACCAAGTCCTTGTTTTGCCCCTGGCCCTGGCCAGCTCTTTTTGCTTTAGCTGGAAATGGTCCCTGGGCAATACAGTTGAGTCTATAGGAGCAGGAAGAAAAGGATTCACTCCTGACCTCTGCAGCAATGCAGGCTATGTCTTGGAGTGTGGGACTGCTTATAGGGTGCTGGGCTTCCACTGCTCCACTTGGCAGAAATGTCAATCAGTGTGTGTGGTGTCATTCTGAATAAACCTGTAATTTGCATTATTATGTAACTTCAAAGTAGTATTAAAGCTGAAGTATAGCACACAGGGTGCCTGGGCAGTGCCTTGAACTTACCCTTTTCTATATAGATACATACTACTCTCTCAGTTATGGCTGCCTATTTCTTACCTGGCTCCAGAGACTCTTAGAAAGCTCACCAAAGTCTGTGGAAGACTTCCACAGGCCTCCACCTCAGTCTGATGTTCCAATGTACTCAGGGCCTTCCTTGACAAAGGGGAAGACCAACAGTGTCCATGAACTACCACCTCTGAAAAGAAGGATGCACCAGCGTGTTTCACATTACAGCTGAGAATTACTTGCATTACACACAGAGGCTCCTTTTCTCAGACTCAGAAGGGCCGTTTTTATATCTCATGGGCTCCTGGTTGTGAAGATTACTGAGTGCAAATCACACGGCTGGATGTGCTGTTGTTAAACATCACTCCCCCAATCTGTTCATGAGATGCCTCTTCATGCACGCACAGACAGGGTGGACCTTAATCAGCTGCAGATTAACCGCTAACACAGAACACAATGTGTGCACAGCTTTACAAGCAATGGTGGTTAGCTGGCCATTTGGAAGAAATCTGTGTACATGTGTCCTGTTATTTCCACTGCCAAAGCTTTCCCGAACCAGCCTTTTGTTTTAGTTTATTTCTCACTGCAGAAGCTTGTTATTCCATGCCCTGCTCTCTTGTTGCAGCTCCAGTCCCACTGGCTGCTCTTTGTTTGCCCCGTTGTTACTAAACACTTCAGTTTGGACTTGTTTCTCACCGGTGCACGAATGAGGCTCTCCAACAGTCAAGCCTTTATATCTGTTCTCTGTAGAGTCCATTCTACTAATGCAACCCTTGGAGCATTTGCATCCAAAATGCCAGTGCACTGAGTCAAATCGGCTACTACACAAGAGAGTCTGCACAAGCTAAGCCTTTTTTTTTTCTTTTTCCCCCAAGCCAGCTGGCTTTAGAAAGTTTTGTTCTTTGTAAATCTAAATACTTGCATTGTTTTTAATCAAATTTGATTGTAGCTCACTTAAGCTTTTGTGGCTTTTCCTTAGGAATGATATCACTGTACCAGCTAGCTTCTGTAAAGCAATGAATGGAAATTCTACTTTATGACGAACTATAATTTAAGAGTCAGCAACGTCTGATATAGCAAAAAATGAAGTTTCGGAGGGAAAACTGTTACCTGGTTATTGAAATGCTTCTGTCATTTCAAATAAACCCATCTGTAACAGCAAAGGTCACAGCATCCCCAAAAGCTACTATTTAAAAAATATTTTACTCATCTCTAGCATGGAGCTAGTGTCCTGCGTGCATTCGGCCCCACAAAAGGGCTGTCCCCTCATGCAGATGTCTGTGTCCTGGCTGGGTTCAGTTTGTGACATTGAAGAACCCCTGAGAAATCTGCAGGAAGCTGTGGCAATAGTCAAGTGTCTGTGTAGATTGCCTGCAAATGCAGACTTTTGCGGGTTTTTCTAATGGTTTTCATAATTGCGTGTCATTTTTGCAGCCTGACTAAAGCAATTCTCATATTTCCTGGGTTTGATGCCCTGCATCAGCATTTTCTTGCACTAAAGGTGCTTAAGCAGACTGTTCTTACTCCACACTCACCCTTTTATATCTTTACCACATACCTAAGCCAAGAGTTCAAAACAGTTTAATATAAAAATTATAAGGAAGGAAGAAGTATCTCATTGCGGTTCAGGAAGAAATGACGAAACCCAGAGGCTCCTTCCAACCTCAATGGATCATGTCTTGAACAGAGCTTTGGTTCCTATGTCCAACATGCCTCGTCAGCCAGCATGTGGAGGGAGAGGTAGCGGAGCAACATTCACTCATTCCTGGCCTTTGTAGCTCTGATTCCCCACTGAGCACTTCTCCAATGTTGTTCTGTGTGGCTTTGTGCTGTCTCAGCACTTTCTACACGTTCTCAGATAAAAATAGTCTATTTTGTTGATTGCAGAACAGCACATGGCTGTTGTCTCTTCCTTGTGTTGTTGTACCAGATTTTAGATGGTATTCGCAAGAGAGAAAAATACCCTGTTGGGACTGTAAGCTTGGGGGAAAACTAAGCTCCATGACACTATGCAGAATGAGACCTTGGCCCTGGATTGGGAACATTCCCATTGCTGGAGTTATAACAGCTACGCTGTTCACAAGAGCTGTGTCTTAATTCAGCCACCGGCCAGGCTTTCTTAACGAACTCACATAATGAATAGGTGGAGTCTGCTACAGCCAGGCTAAAGCTTCCTACCTTGCTGTCAAATGGCCAGTTACACCAGTTGCAAGTGCTGATTAGTATAAACGAAATTGCAGGTAATGCATGACTGAATGGGTGTGTTTGTGGTGTACTACAAGAAATCAAATGGTAGCAGCTTCTCAGTATTGCCTTGCATTGCTTCTCTGCACAGAAATGTGGAAAATTAACACAATAAACATAAATAGTCTCTAGGTTTTTATTGTTTCCATCAGGCTATACTGCAGTAGTAAGAGTAACGGTGGGTGTGTTCATCCCCATTGGCCTCGCTCTCAGTATAAAGCAGTTTAAGGCAGCACCCTGACTGGGGATCTATACTGATGAGTGCACAGACAGCAGCTCCTGAGGGTGTTATGCCTGAGGCAGGTACTGTGCCTCTGGGATCACTGGAGCACCAGATACTCAAATAGCCACTGCTGCACCATTTTCTGGGATCCAGAGCACATCACTTCTCATGCCAGCCAGATGGTGCAGAGTGAGTCTTGCTCATTCCCTCATCTGCTTCAGTAGTCTCTTGCCGGTCTGGGGATGCTGGATTCTCCCAGTTCTTGCACTTAGTTGATGTCAGGTTACATTGACTCTGACTGGTGTCGTTTGGACACCATGCCTCAATATTTGAACTCCTTCCTGAGAAGGCTATTTCTGTGCTGCTAACAGGGCTAGACTTTCTGTGAGACACAGAAGGCTGTATCCTCATCTACCATCAGTTAGCAGTTAAGTGGATTTGCAATAACTAGGCATGATACTCTAGGTTTTTATCCCCTTTCCACCTTTTAGCTGGATAGTTGGGAGGAAGATACTGAACTCTCAGTGGAGAGCTGTAAAATAATTACTTGTGGGTAGGACCCATGTAATTCTCCTTGAGCTGGCACAGTGGTAGAGATGCTATTTCTAACAGCACTCAAAACAAACATATTCCCAAAGCACAACACATGTAGGTCTTGAACTTGCAGAAATCCATTAACAGGGCTGGTATGGGAGTTGTCAGGCTGTCACATTTTGGGTTACATTTGTAAGAAACCTATTAGAAAAATAGATCCTTCTTGACAAATAGAACATCCCAAAAGCAACATTTTGAGATGCTGTAAATGGGAAGGTCCGAGGTGCTATTTGCAGAGTGAGAACTGATATAAACCTGTAAAGCTCTATTAAAAACTGTATAAGTTTATTGATTTACATTAGCTGATAATCTGTTCCTAAAGCTGCTTTTTAAACCAAAGTAATGTAGTTCTTATTGCTTGCCCTTGTCCTTCCTAACAATGTTTCTTATGTCCCTTGCTTAAGTGCTAACAGTTAAAAAATGCATTTGAAAAGGGTGTTCAGAGGATTTTGAATGTAATACTGTTAATAGGAGCATAGTTCTATCAGTCTCAGCAATTGTCCAATTTCCTCTTAAGTCAATTCTGCCATTTTATCCACTTAAGCAGCAGATTACCACCTTGTGAAACAATTTTTATTATTTTCTCCCTGCCAAATAACACCCAGCATCTGTGGCAGCTCCAAGCCGGAGGTTTGGCGTTTGTCCTCTTTGTTGCTGCAGAGGAAAGAAAAAAATATGCAGAAGAAAAATGTCTCAATTTATCTGACCGGAACAGGTAAAAATAGTTTCTAAGCAACTGCATCTTTGTAGCACTCTTTCCTCAGCAGAATGGAGCTTAGTGCAGCCAGCCTGCCTGGTACTGACCATTCAGCATCTCAGTTGATATGTAAATCACACATCCTCCTCCTCCTCCTCAGCAGTCTGCCAGAGCCAGCAGCAATGATGTAACCGAGCTCCCAGCAAATCCTTTGTTTCAGCGACTGCTCCAGCTCAGTGGAAAAGCTGAGCGGCTTGGGCTGTGACAAATGAGCCGCATTTAAAGGAAAGAAAGGAGCTCCAAGAAATAACTTCTCCGGTTCGCCTTAGAAGGGAAATGTCCCTCAGAGGTGTTTTCCTAATTATGTTGGGTTTATTCTCTTTGGGCATGAGAGATGGATTGTTAGCCATCCAAGCTCCTGCTGTTCAAAGCTTTCCTGAGCCCAAGATACAGCCCCTTTTCCTCAGCTCCATCAGGAGGGGGTAAGAGAAGTATCTTAAAGATTCTACTTTGGCTCAATAATTTACAGGGTGTTTACAGAATTGCAGTAAACAGACAGACTGAGACCAGTGAGGCAATGCTGTGGTGTCCAAATCTCTGATCAGAGAATCTGGGAAGCAGAACTGGACTTCATCAGTCCAACCATTTGCCTGTTTACACTGCAGAAGACAAAATAGACTTCCGATTCCAGGTTTCCTCCGTTCCTAAGGAGGTGATTTGCAGACTTTTTCTAGGAAGACATCTGCTCTGTGTTGCACTTGGCTTGTCTGCTGTGCAGAGGCCATTAGCAAGTACAGTAGCAAGTGAATCAAATAGGCAAATTGAGCCTGATCAGAGCAGGGCGAGGTAGAAACCCACTTAATGTGCTCAAAGGAAAGTAGGAAAATGGTTGACTAGATAGGATGAGGGGGCTATCTTAAGCTTCAAATGTATGTACCAAAAGCCTCAGTGTGCTTACCCTGGAGCTAACTGTCACCTGTAGCATCAAGCACTGAAAATTGAGGGCTTGGCCCCTATTTGGTTATTTGTAAACTTGACACACTTGTAATCTAGCAAGAGATTTAAGCCTATTAGCAGAGGTGCTTGTTTATTGCTCAGCTGGCCATAAAGACTCTGATTTTCTGTTTTCGTTTGCAGTCTGCACTCACTTTCTTTTGGTGTAAATGACTGAACAAAGCCTGAGGCTGCAGGCAGTGGGGTCTAAGAAGAGCTCTGGTGTTGTAGGTTGCCCAGCGTTACAGCTAATCAGAAGTGAAGTGAATATAGCGTTCTTTTGCCTTGCTATGGTAGCATCACTCTGGAGACAGCTTTGGTTGCGCAGGCTATTGCCAAGATGCTTCACCAGTTCACGTTAGTATGGTTGGCTGATAGGTGATGAACAACAGCTTGCATGTGCGGCTGTGGAGGGGCACTGGGAAGGAAGGATACATTTTCACATACCCCAATGGGCAGAGAAGTCAGTCTCTTAAAAGTAAAACATATCAGTGCAGGTGAGTGAAAAGGCGCCTGGGGAAAATGTTGCTTCCTTCTTGCAAACATAAAAGGTTATGAGACTTCTTCTTTAATAGGTAGATATTTAGAAACACGTCTGGCGGGGGCAAAGAGCTTTCGAAAATTGTGGTAGAAGGCCAAATCCTCAGGTGTTCTAAATCCAGTGTGGCCAGTCAATGTGTGCTAAACTAGAGAAGTTCATCTTCTTGTTTTGTACAGGTGGGGCATCTGTAAGGTTCAAAAGTTCATTTGCTTGGTTATAAGAGGTATTCAGTTTGAATATTATTTCAGCCTTATCAAATGGGTCACCTCCATATACTTGCTACAGTTATCTACAGACTGAAGGGACTTATGTAAAATACCCTGCACTTGCTCAGCCAGCAGTTCACTCACTGAGGAGTAAGGAAGGTAAGCGGTGCTTTTTTGGCTGGCATCTTCATCTATGGATCTGTGTTGCTCTAAGAATTATAACAGGTTGAATAGTAACAAAGATACTGGATCTTGGAAGTTACAAGAAAAATCTGTAGAAGGAAATATCCAGGGCCTTGTTCACTTAGTTCAGTGGATTTCGCCAGATTCTCCTCTCTTTTACTCTGGCATTTATATAAAACTGGTGAACTGAAAAGTAAGCTCAGACAGGATTTTGGCCCTTGTACACCAGTAATATAATTCAGTTATATAAGACAACCAACATCTGCCTCATGGGGAGAAGTTATAATAACTCCTCATGCTTTTTGTCCATTTCTTTCTCCCCTAAAATAAGAAAGAATATGGATATTAAGTATGCAAGTTACCAGTGCATGACATTGGGACAATTTTTTTAACTTTTTTTTTTATCTGCCCAGAAGAAAGGAAGGGTGTGGAGGGGTTTGTACGTGATACACAAACTTAATGCAAATTAGTCTTGTTTTATTTGTCTGATGTAATGGAATAAAAAGAAAGCAGTGGAAAGGGAGCTAAGTAATTTTCTTTTAGTCTGCAGGAGAGAAGTTTAGTGCATCTGGAAGGCAGCAGTGCAGAGAAAGAATATTTGTAATTGAGCTGGCATATGGCAAAAGAAGTGTTATGGGAAATCTGCATCAAAATAAGGGTGGTGTCAAATCAGGCTCAAATTCAGTAATCATAGGTGCCAAATGGATTACTTTAAGTTTGAAGTTAGAATTGCTGTGATTACTGCAGTTATTCTGGATTCCTTTTTCAGATTGTCCCAGCAGGCAGCATAAAAGATTAAAAATTTTAATGTAAGGATACTGACAGAGAAAGACAGACTCTGCTGCAGGAATTTATAGTGAAAAGTTCAGGAAGTGTTGGTGAAATGGAGTACTTGTGCTTTAGTCCAATATAGGACACTCCTAAGTTTTCCAGCCCTCAAGAATGGGGTGGTAATATGTATAAATGGATTTACACCTCAACAAAATAGGATTACTTTGGCTAAGCAATCTGAGGGGTAAAAGAGCACCGTCCAAAACAAGCAATTAGTCAAGCGTAAGAATTCTTTAGGCACCTCGTGCTTGGTTAAGTTATTCAAGGGCAAGTGAGACCAAAATCCAGGGAAATCAAGAGCATTTGGAGAATAGCACCACAGAGATCTTGGTGCTGGATGCGGGAGATAGTGCTGCAACCTCAGAAAGCATGTTACCAGTGCAGCTCAAATCATACGTAACAAAAGAAGCATGTGTGATTGTCCTCAATCTATGGACAGGAGATGCACATGCTGATCTTCAAAGTGGCCATGTGCCCTTCCCTCATTGATCTGCCTTTGCCTGACACCCTCAGTCTGCCTGGCTTGCTGAGGTCACCCAGCAGGTATGACACCTAAGAGGTGACTTCAGCCCCACACCTTTCTCACTCTCCACTCACTAATGTAGCCTTGTTCCCCACAGTACTTGGAAGGTTTATTTCTATTTTTCCTTGTCAATTAAACTAAACTCCCAAGTGCATTGTGCTTAACTGCTACAGTATGTGCACTCCATACCTGTTCAAAATTGCCCTTCCTGGACAAAGCATGTAGGCAAACTTCATTTATCAAAGAAGGGCTTTAGGGAGAGCTCAATTAATCTTCACTTATCCCTGTGAGGTGGAAATGGGTTTGTAGATGGGAACAGCTGGAATAACTTGATTTTTTTCACAGCCTCAAAATGAGGAAAGAATTCTTGTGGGAGAGGCATGCATGGAGGGCAATACAAGATGAAAGAAGGGGGCAGCAAACAGGCTGGTAATCTAAGACTCGGGGTCATTACTTGCCCCGAGTGTGGCTAGGTAGGAGGGCCTCTTCCCTCCATCATTAGTCTGTCACAGGGAACAGAACAACTTGAAGAGCAGGAGAAACAAGAAGAGAATTAGCTAAAATGGAGTCAGTTGTGCTGTTGCAGCATCCTCTGCAAACATTGAAGCTTACTATTTATTATAGAAGAGTATTAGAATATGCTTTTCAAGCTTTTTTGCTGATTAGATAAATTAGATAAATTAGATAAACTGTTACTGGGAGCACCTGGATGTACTGGGAGTCATACTGTAACTCTCCTGACAGTGGGCATGGTTTGATGTCTGCACTCTACCTGCCTCGGGCTGGTCCTCCCTGAGGCACCTGCAAGGGGTGGGGAGAAGGAGCACTGCTCAGTGCCTTCATCCTTGCATTTCCATCACAGCCCTCTGGAGCTGTGTCAGTCCTCCTCAGTGCTGTGTGGATTAGGATGTAGCAGTGGATGCTGGGGAACAAGCTGAGTTGTTATCTTCAGTGAGACAGTGAAATGCTTTATTTTATCTAAATTCAGTCAGATTGGTATCTGTGCTTTGCTGGCAAAAGAGCAAACTGGCTGAAACATGTCCACACAAGATCCTGGTATATAGAAAGGTCATGGAAGGGATCTCAACCTGTTCTCTGTGTGTTCTTGTCACAGCAGCAAGGGTTTTGTTCCTTGCTTTGCCTGAGAGGTTCAGTGTCTGTGATATGCCATCCCAAGGGACTTCTGTGGCCATCTGCTTCTGGTGAACTGGGTCTCAGTACACTAATCTATCCCTTTGTAACCTGTGAATTTGGTCTTTGTTGTCTTGTGTTCTGCTTAGGGAACAGAAAGAGAGAAAAAAAACCCCAAAAGTGCAGGGCCATCACTTGTTAGTGTGAGCAGCAGCACCATTGCACACCTGTTTCTCTTTTTTCTTTCCCCTGCTATATTTGGAGTGTAATTTTGACATATTGACTAGGATTTGCAAAACTGTGCATAGTTTGGGGCATGAGTTTCTAAGAGGACTCCTTTTACCTCAAGTGCTGGGGCATCAGCTAGGGTCAGCCAGGGGCCTTGAATGCTTCCTAGATCTAACAGCTGAGTGATAACTTTCCATCGGGGGCTCTCACATTTGGAAGCTGCCTTCCCCAGTGGCCCAGTCGTGCCTGAATCACTCACGATTGAAGAAATGTCTATAGTGCGGTTCTCTCTTGTGATTCCCTGGGCATGGCTGGGTGACCACAAAGATGGTAACTCTTCCCCCTACATAGAAGCAGACACATATATATATGCATTTGTGTGCGGATTTTTAAGTAGTTTGTGTAAATCTGCCCTGAAGAGCATTGGGAGGACGATGCATTTTGTACTGCTAAAAATACACAAATTTTATATGTATTTATGAGATTTCTCTTAGGGAAACAGGCTAGAATTCATGTGTTAAATTTGAGTGCAAAAAGACAAATGGAATTTGATTAAAAATCCATAACTCTGCAAATATACTCTTTTTAATGGAGGTTTTTTCAAATGCTTTAAATCCTAACATGACTCATTAAAGCCACTAGTGATTTCTGTAGACAGTGAAACACTTCCTTATAGGAACTAATTTGACAGCACAGCAACTTAAACAGCTGCTTTAACTTCTCATCCTTGAAGATCTGATGTTGAAATAATTTCATCATTTCCTCTGCAGTATTGTAAAATATTATATTGTGTGTCCTTTCAAGATGTGACATTATCTTTGTGTACACATACGTTAAGTGTATAAACATATACACACATGTACAGCTCTGCAGACATGCACTTTTGTGTATTTTCAGATAGCTCTTCATAGGATTAGCCTGGGCTGTGGAATGAGGCAGCTGAATCACCAGACTATGTTGTAGATTCTTGTTGCAGAGCTCTTAAAACTAGGAGACTTCTTTGGTGGGTCAATTAACATATTGGAAGTAATGTATTTCACAAATGTTCATGGTTTCCATTGCCTAATTTTTCAGAGTACGGTGCGCTACTACCATTGGCCAGCCCATGAGCCAGAGTCTTATGTCAGAAATAGGAGCTCACAAAAAGGGTGATGGTACGCTTTGGCTTATCTTTTGTGCAAATACACTTTTTTCTTAGTAATTTACCAAATAATAATCTGCATTTCTATGAATAAAACTTATTCCAACCAGGAGGACTGTGGGTAAAAGTTACAAGACCTGGGTATGGGTAGAGTGGCCATAGATGTTATATCTAGAAAAGCTAGATGGTTTCAGTTTGCAGGAGTGGCTTGAGTGGAGCTGGGAAGACGTGGTACAGAGTTACTCTTGTTGTAATGAAGAACATGTGGGCTGAGAAACTCAAGAAGAGAGAACTAAAGTGGAAGCAATGCATAGCAAGAATAGGAGTCTGGAAAGATCAGTCCCTCCTAGGGACAGGAGGGAATTGCACACAGGGCTACGTGTAATCATTAGGCACCATTGCAAAAGCAAAATGCTAGAGGAATTGGTACAAAAAGTGCAATAAAATATGCATTAATGTGATGAAATATGTATTGGAATGAATACTAAGTGGGATAAGCAAGACTCTCAACTGAAACAAATCTCCTAGGCTGTAACTTCGGCTTATGGAAAAGCCCCATTACATGTTAGCCCACTGCAGATGTTGGAGAACTTCCACGCTCTGTCTTATTGCACAAAACACTCCTCAATGTTGAGACTATGCTTTAAAGGGGAATTCAACACTTTTTGATTTCCCCTTCAAAAAGAGGGCAGTAAGGGAGCTGTCATGGCCTCCTGGGGAAGGACAAAGTACCAATTCAGGCTACAAGCCACTGGGATGTCCAGGTTGGACGTAAAGTATGTTGTGTGTGTGCTCACAGCAATAGCCTATTCTATGACAGTCTCTTAGAGAAAGAAGGGAGGAGAGATGAAATGTTTTCTGTAGCTCATTCCCCCACTCCAACACACTGAGAGAACATTGTAGGAAGAATGAGGCAGACCCCAAAAGGAGAAGCCCTGGGCCCAGTTCTACCCTGATTTATGTCTTCATCAGTCTCTTTCAAGATCCATTTGCTCAAGCTTCTCTGCTAACACTACATTGGTCTTCATGGCTGTGAGTACTTCTACCTGCATGCTCCAGCTTGCTCCAAAAGCAGAGAGAATGTTGCTTTTTATTTCAGTAGGATCATGTGAAGGCCTGCATATCTACACCGTTTGTCAAAGTCCCTTCTTCTCAACATTAAATCACAAGAAAAACAACTATGGGAGCCCAGCTTACATATTAGATCCAAATTTGAAAAATTAATTTCAAAGGATCCTTAGAGGCAGCATCTTCATTATTCAGAAAAACTTGGCATGTAAACTCCACCTACCAGCATTCAAATGGAATGAGTGATCAAAGCCAGATTGCAAATTCATTAGTGATTAATCTGTCTGGAAAACCTTCCCTGATGCCTTGCAGGAATATGATAGTAATATGATTAATAGCAATAGTTACAATAGGATTATGGCCAAAATCATAAACAGCTACTAAGAAACATCGAAACATGACCACAGAAGCCTTGGAAGTTTCATTCCCAAAGAGTTTTCTTTGGTGGAGATGTATTCAAAGTCTGTGTCCTCTGAATCACTATGGCCAGTGTGCTAGAGATCTTTCCAAGCCTTAACATCATGCTGAAAAGCTTGTAATAAGAGAGCTTAGCATTGGAGTGGCATTGTACTCCCAGAATTGCAGTGTCTTGCAGGATCCTAAGTTATTGCCTCTGCTATGCCCTGTGTAAATCTAATGCCTTTGGTAAAACTGAAGATGTTTCAAACTCTAATCCCTCCACACTGTGGTTTACAACACTGAAACCTTTTGCAATGTCAGCAGCATCTGATGTCAAATATCCAGGAAATAATTATGGTCAGCTTTGACACCACAGTAAAATATAAATCTCATTTTTGGTGAGGCATAAATGTCAGAATACTGCCTGCATAAGAGCAAAAGGCTGTGTAAATTGCAATTAAAAGCATTTAATTTAAGTTAATCTTCATTAGGAATGTAATTATGTCTGCACACAAATTGCTTCAATGTAATTGTCACAGTTGTAAATAACTAGTTATAGTAACCAGCTTTTCTTCAGGATCAACTTGGCTAAGAGTTTATCAACTGTTTTAGAGCAAAAGCAGAGGGTGTCTGTCAGTGTATCTGTAACGTGTGTGTGTGGAATTGGACCAAACTGGCCACCTTTGCCCCTGCAGGTACCATAGTGATACCAGTTCACACATCCCCCAGGGCTCCAAATAAGATACTCTGCAGAGCTGACATGATATTGTCTTGGAAGTTCAGTAACTTACTAGAACTTGGTTGTAGAGAAGCAAAGCAAAAGTTCCTTCCCCCCAAAATGGATCAAACTTGATTTTCCAAGAGGTGTGTTAGTCTACAATGTCGCTGGCTTCAGCCTTGTCCCTGTCTTATAGGCATGACAGTATACAGGAAAAGTTTACCTTCCATAGAGCTGTCATTTTCTAATCAGATTATCAATGAAATGTATATATGGACTTCGCTGTGCTAATGCCCACAGGAGAACTGCATGTTGCAGGAGCTTGGAACTATAAGCTACTGGCCATAGGAACCTCTGGTGGAGCCAGGCCAAAGCCTTCCACTGCTCAAGTGGCATCTACTAATAGATTGCTGCAATTCTATTCTTCAGGTCTCTTGATTGCTGTGGGGATTTAGGGCCTGATCCAATGCATGTTGAAGTCAGTAGGGAATTTTTCCACTGACTTCTGTGTGATCAGAATCGTATCTGCCATACAGGCGTGAGGAATGTAATATATATTGGATTCTGCTGAGATCAACCTGACCTGAATCCAGAGAGGCTGAAAGTAGCTACTGCACGACTTACTTAGCTTAGAAAAGGAATGATTTAGCGCACTGCCTCAGGAAACAATGCCATGAATGCACGTAAGAAATTTAATAGCACTTAGGAGATGAGTAAAAATAGTCTTATAAGTGGACCTATAAGCATCAAGGAGATGCTTGAAATGGATGTCCTAACAACATAGTTTAAAAGTAGAAGGAGCTTTTAGCTGTTGTCAATGCTTTTCCCAAATAATCTGCACTGTTACTGCTAATTGGCATAAATCTTGCTCATAATACCCATAGTGGAGATTTGCACTGAATCCATTGCTAATCCTATAAACCGGTGAGTTTGATAAAGTGGGTTGAACTGGGCATTGCTAATTTTATTTTCATGCTTCCACTTGCTATCATTCATTAACCCCCAAATGGCAAGCTGGTCTGTATAAACAAACAAGAGAGCAATAGTCATCTTATTAGTGGCTATAACCGTGAGTGGGAAATGTCAATAAAACGAATGCATATACAATTTAAATAGAATGCCTTTTCTTGTATGTTGAGATGATGCTACCTGCTAAGAAAAAGGGCCAGGTTCTCATCAGCACATGAAAAATTAAATCTAGTACAAGGAAATTCTATATTGAATGGCATTATTTTTCACATGGCTTACTGTTATATCTCAGTCACCACAATATGCAATACTACAGCTTTTTGTATCTCATTATCTTGTTCATTTAAAAGTACATATGTCACATTGCTTAAATTCTGTACCACATACAGTTATTAGTGCAGCTATCAAGCACTGGTAGCATATCCAGGGCTCAAACCTGCCCACGTGTCTCCGTCAGTGTAGTGGTAACCAAGGTAAGTTCAAAGACCAAATTCTGGTGTTACAGGGGATGAGACATCCCCCATTGGTGTAACAGGAGATGCGAAGGAGTGAATCAGCACCCTTAGGGTCCCTTCAGACATGTCCGTTTAAGGCAGAATCACAACATACCACTGGAGCAAGGTGGAAAGGCTTACAATATTGATGTTTTGTTTTTGATTCAGTATAGGTGAGCTGGACACCTTAAAGGGAATTACAAAAACAAAAGCTCAGGCCATAAGATAAGACTTCCCAGGTTTCCATTTGTACCCAGAAGAGAAGAAAAATCTGTTCAGGAAAAGACTGGAAACTTTATCTGCCAACCACTGACCTAAATTTTATAGCTAGTGGGCAGAGTAACATAAAAATCCCTTTTTTTTTCCTTATGAATTAATGTCTTATTGTGATATAATTCTTAGTTATATGAATACCTGTTAGTCCTTAAATAATTGTATACTGATAATCTGGTTTGCTGCTAGTGAAGGAAGTTTGGATGTAAAATAGCATCTTATTAAAACTAGTGGTAACAAGAAGAGTTTGGTTTGCATTCACCCTATCACTGCCAGGAAACTGCACTGGAGAGCTGCCCACTGCTCTCCCAGTAACCCATGGCTCCTGAGCATCATTGTCCTGTGTTCAGCAAGAGCCCTGTACAAAACACATTGTGGGTGCCAAAACAGTGATTTCCACAGTCTGACCTCAGTCAAATAAAACCTGTGACACATACTAGGGGGACACTGTGACACTAGCTGGATCTACAGAACCAAATCAGATAACTAGGGAAAACAGACACCATACTTCTCAGTAAAACTTTATACATATAAATCAGCTTGGATAAGAGAATTTAATATTTGCCTAGATATTACGAAGAAGTGAAAAGGAGTTGTAAAGAAAAATATACTGTTCGTTATCTAAGGCTTGTTTTCTTCTAGGCAGCAAGAAAGCTGCCTTGGAACAAAAGGAATACAATGGTGTGGATTATGTATTCTCTAGAGGAAACAAACAAAATATTTAGCCTGGACTACAAACAGTGTTGAGTTTTTAAAATTACTTTGGCATGTTTGAGTTCAAGACAGCACGGCAAAACCAAAATGCTTGTTAAATCAGTCTAATGTATCATAGTAGATTTGATATTCCAAGAATTGACTGCATCATGCTAATTCTCAGGATGTGATTTTTTACATTTTTCTTAAAGGATGTTCATGTGTTGCCTTATTTGGTCACAGATGCTTTACTGCTTCTTGGTACAGAGGAAAAAATAGGGGAAAGAAAAAGGGCAGTTGGTTTAGTTAGTAACATTTCAGTGAACTCTAGCACCACATTCCCTATGGAAATATTCTGGATTGAACGGTATTCCTTCAGAGACACCAATGAAAATATAGCACAGGTCTTGTAACAATTACCTCTCTGCACTTACTCCTGCTATCCTATGCTTCAGAGATGCTGTGTTTCTGTAGTTCTTATTGAACCGGACTGGAATTGCAGACATTCAGTGTTTCTTAAAAACACTCAGCCCGCACTGCCTGCACTAGATGTTTATTAGAGTGCTGGAGCAAATTGAAAGCATACCACTGTGGGTATAGAGAAGATCTCCACAGGAGAGGCTGATACTGCTGGATTACCTGTCAAAAAAGATTTGAGATGAAAGGGGAAAGGAGCAAAGGGAAGCTATAAAACATTTGAGGGGGGGGAAATAAAAATACAAAGTTTTAGAAGTGCTGTCAGTATGCTCAGGGAGTAAAGTCAGATTGATGTTTTGTGTAATTCTTTTGACTTTGGTAGATTTGTACCAGGAGGCTTGTATGCCCATACAGATTTGGCCCTTTTGTTTACACTTCTTTTCATAACTGTACGTTCAGTCTTTATGCAGTGTTTACATATGAGTTTATGTATGAGCAGTATTTCCACCATGAGCAGACAACAAGCCTTGTTTCTTTCTTGGCATCCACAAGAAGAAAAGCCCAACACCACAACAACAAAACACCTGCATCTTTTAACTGATATTAAGATATCAGCTTTGCTGAACCTAACAAAGGGTTATTTAGCATCAATATATTCTAACTGTCATCACAAGGTTACTGATCTTGACCATCACACTGAGGACTCAGAACTGGTGCTTTGACACAGGGTTTTTGGGTCCATAAGTGAGATCAGAAGCTGACTCAAAATCTGCAAGGAACAAGAAGTACTTCCTTTCTGTAGAGTTGAGGATAAGTAAGAATGGTTGGGGGAGGAAAGAATCTATTTTGTCTGCCTCTTGAAAGGTGAAGACTACTGCAAGGTGCTGTGCATGCTCATTATTGTCTCACACCAGAGTGCTGGGGAAGAACGGAGGGTGAAGGATAGATGAAGAGCTGATGAATTCATACAGCAGCAGGAAAAAGAGAAAAAAATCCTGATGTGTGATTTCTGTGGTTCCAATAAGAAAAGCCATACCCAATTATCCTGGAGACAGTGCAAAAGAGAATGTGAATGTGAACCATCTGCAGCTGGCTGATCTGTGAGCTCATATAGTCACCTCTGCACCTGTAGAAGTGGAATTTTCTATTTCTGAGATATTGGGAAAGAAACAGACACGATTTTGCTTGTAAGTCTCTGGCTGTCTCCTGTTTCTCTTACCGTATATCTCTTGGGGGAATCTCATAACAATTAGTTTCTAATTGCTTCAGTAGTCTACAACTCATTTTATGAGAAATGCCATCCAAATATAATGGTTCTTGCATGTTTCACAGAAACAGAAATTAATTGCATCATAATTTTTAAAGCTGCATATTCTTTCTGTTCCTTCTTCTTCCATCACATAATACTTCGTATTTCAAAAAGAATGGTAAAATAATAAAAAGGAATGTTTTGGGTTTTTTTGATCAGGTACTCATCTCCCCCTGCTCAATGGCAAAGATTTACCCTTGTGTGCTATATGTTTATTATAATGATGCAATTTGAGTGATATGCCCAAAATTAGTATGGACCCTTTAATACCTCTCCCAGGTGCTATTTAGTTGGGGCAGGAAGGCTTTAACCTTCTGCCTTTCCAAATCCCCCTAGTAAATAACTGCATCTTGAGATCATCTCCGAATGAAATTTGCTTGCTACACAGCAGCAAGGAGACGTGATAGGATTATAAAACAGGACTATTTTTCACTGCAGAAATGCTTGAACTCACTCCAGACAATTATGCAGCCTGCCATTTTGCACATCAACTATTTCAGTATTCCTGCATCAATTATTCTATTAACATTACTGCATACTAAGCTAGAACTTGTCATTGGTCCTGTAGACGTGGAAGGGATGGCATGTATTTCAATTGTTTTTAAAAAACCAAACAACAGCATTTCCATGTGAGAGGCTTTGCGACATTCATTTCAGCAGCCTCGCTGCTTGTTCTGTACAAAGTATTTTTATCTCACAGCCTGCTTAACATTGTTAATTTCTACCCTAATATGGTTTAGCTTAGGACATAATGCTGATTTTTCCATTACTCTGTTAGCTGTCAGCTGAATTGAAAAGACCCGTTAATTAGAAAAAAAAATGATATCCTTATTCAGAGATTAACAGAAATTAGGGTGAAAACAAAATTGTTCTGATAGGGAGGGTATATGCATTTACTGTAAATTCAGGAATTCTCCCAAAACACAAAGAACATGTTCAGAATTATAAATAAGGAAGAAGTTTTAACTCCCTGAAAGAACAGCTTGATGGCAATTGTTACTTTCCTTTAGATTTAATGTAGCATCTGTTACAATTTAATTTTTAAAGGACACCATTTTTAATTCCCATTAATCTCCAGAATTAAGAGTGTAATAAAGATCTTTGCAAACATTGAAATTTAACTAGACAAAATGCCTTTAGGAACCTTTACAGAATATTTTAGCAATAGAGAAACAGCTTTGATGCTATGAGTGGGGTGAAATGCAAAGCCAGTGTTAATTAGATACAGAACCGGTTCCATCTTCTCATCTCCAAGAATTAGGCTGACTTGGATTCATAGGCTGCAAATGACATTGCAATGTTGAGGGACAGGATGGTTTGTTCGTGGTCTGGTTTGGAGAGGCCTATTAGTAAGGGTGACTTGAAGGTTGAGTACTTCATACTTGTGTCTTTTTTCCATTAAAGTTGATAGCAAAGTAAAAATGTAAGTTTTTCGATATGTCCTTTGATGAGAAAGTGTTTTGGATTTTGCAGATGCTGAACAAAACACGGGGGGACCTGTACAAAAATTAGCTCAGTGACACATTGAAGAATTAATTAATAGAAGAAGTATCTTTAGATATGATTAAATAGCAGAGCTATTTGAAAGTCCATGTAGTTGGAGACCTAGACCCTTAATGAAACCGGTGCAGGCTGAGATACAAATATGTGCATAAAGTGGATTGACAGAATAGTCTTGTCTGGTCAGAAATGGTTTTTAATTACAACTGAGTTAGAGTGCATCTTTCCCAGGAAAAATTGCCATAATCCTAATTAACATATGCTGGCTACCACAAAAGCCAAGGAAGACAAGGTTATCTGTGGTGAAGTGTGTTAGTGTGCTGCTGTGCTAGGGGAGACAGCCAGTTCGAAACGTGCTGCCTTCAAAGTCAGTGCTGATGCCTGACTTAAACTGAAGTGTCCTCCAGCTCTCCTGATGCACTAATAATAATGACAAGTCTGACACTGATTTTCCCTAGCACTTATTTTGGAAGGAAGTTACTGATGTCAGCAGGACTTACAACAATGTCGAATAACTATTTTTTAAGGAGATGCTGCCTCAGTGAGTAAAATACATCCACTTGTAACATGGAAACCATATCTTGTGTAATATAATTTCCTTTGCCATTCAAAGTGATTATTGAAGATGGAATTGTGTCCCTTTACACAACATCACAAAGAGATTGTAGGGACAAATCCTGCTGTTTCGTGTAACTCTAATCCTCTTAATTTTGCCAGAACTCTTCTGCCCAAAAGCACTGTTCTGGGATGCTGCCCTCTGCTTCCATGGCTACACAGAGCAGTAGTTAGGCAGAACGGGTGAGTTGCAAGACAGTGGACTTATTCCTGGAAAATGGAAATGCATGAATAAATCAATTTTGTTCCCCTGTGAGGGTTCCTCTGGCCACTGCTACTGCTGTACTGGGCTGAACTCCATAACCGTACCCAGGTGAATAAAAGTACAACATGATGGATCTCTTTGGTAGCCACCCAATGTACTGTCCTTTGAAATGTTTGGGCTGAGAATTAAATTCTTGATGCATCTGACCATGAAGTAATTAACTGGAGGAAGTATTTTTACATAATGCTGACTGATAAGAGAAAAGAAAGAGCAGGAGCCTGAAAGATTTATAAGACATTGAGTAGGGTGGTGAGACACTGGCACGGGTTTCCCACAGAAGCTGTGGGTACCCCATCCCTGGAAATGTTCATGGCCAGGTTGGATGGGGCTTTGAGCAACCTCGTCTTGTGGAAGGTCTCCCTGGCCATGACTAGTTGGAACTAGATGATCTTTAAGGTCCTTCCAACCTAAACTATTCTATGATACTATGAAAGACTCCCCCAGGGCACCCTTCTAGTGTGTAAGGAAAACTGAGATGTCATTTTAGTCTTTTAAGCAGACAATATATACTGTGTGTGGAGATGAGAGCAGTTCTCACAACTACAGTTTTCCTTCCTCCTTTCCTCACCAGCTTCCGCAGCCAAAAGTCAGCAGGCAGAGGGGTGGCTATGGGGGTGCCAGTCCTGACCTTCTTGTGCACCAGGCAGGTGCTGTGGCACGGGGTAGAGAGATAAGGTCTCCTTGAAGGGACCAGCTGTGAGACAAGTCAGGGTGTGACTATTGGCCTTCTCCAGCCCCTTAGAGCTTCCTTATGAGTAGTAAAGTCTTGGTGTAGCTTTTCACTCTTCTAGGCGTGTTGGTCAGCTAATGGTAGTATTTTTTTCTGTGCTCCTTGAAGATGGCAATGGCTGCTTGCATGCACAAACCAAACCATTCAGTCCTGGTCCAGGGTGCTTTCTTTGTGTTTTAATGAGGGTAAGGATCTACTTACCAATGCCTCTCCATCACCATCAGTACCATTGTTACAGTTAAATAAAAAGTCACACAAAGCTCAACAAGAGCCTTTCTCTTTTATGAAGATATGCGTAATAGGATCGGCAACAACTATAGGTTTTAGGTGCTTGTTGCTGGAAATCCCATTAACTGAAAATTCTAGCCCATTCCATTCAGCCAGACAATGAGCAGGGTGACAGGCTCCCTGTGCCCCTACTTTCAAGACTCCCATTTTAAGTAGTTGCTTGACCTTGGCTGTGTAGTCATGCTAATAACTCTGGTGCTCTTTTGTAGTCCAGAACTACTGTTTTCTCTTAAGAGGAGTGATGAGGGAGGACAACTAGGAAGAATGTTTTGACAGTTTTCTGAATTCTTAAGTGCTACCTGTTTTGGGGGACAATTTTTGGTAGAAATCATTCATTTCTTAATCTATCACCTAGAATTTCTGGGTTTATGGGTTTCTGACTGGAGAAAGGGTAATACATTGGTGTTGATGGCTGTGCTTCTTATGTCCTCAAACTGCACGTTCATCCTCAGCCTAATACCCACATGAATGCAAGAGCAAGCCTTTCTCCTAGGTTAAAAAAAAATCAACAGCCTGAATATCTGTTTCATAGTCCCCCTCCATATGTATGTGGAACGGGGATAACAAACTAACCTTTCGTCCAGAGGCTAATTGGATTTCACAGTTTGGAAGCACCACTAATTCAGCAGATATATTAAATTCAGCTTTAACATTCCTGCTGCGTAGCTTGGCTATTGACCTTTCCTCCCCCTTGCTTTTTATTCTGTTCTATTTCAAACTCATCCTTTTTCCAATACTTAACTAAACAGACACCTTGTGCTGCAGTCCTTTTGAAAGCAGTGTTTTTTCATGCATAAAATCTGCTGTGCACATACATGCATGAATATTCCTTATTCCACTTAAATAAGCATCACAAGTGCTTACTAATGCATATTGGTCAGAAGCTGGTGTCCCTACTCTGGTTTCATTGGGTTATAACAAAATAGTCCAAGTGGACATAAAGCACTCATAATCAACCTACTGTGGTTATGCAGCCTAATTAAGAGGATCTGCAATTTTCATCAATAAAAAGGTGTAAAAATTCCCTCTTGCATTAAAGAAAACATTGGATCATGCTGTCTTGCCCAGAATTTTCTCTGCTGAAGGTGAGAAAGGAAGAAGAAATCTCTACAGAAGACTGGAATTTAATTTTCATCAAGCTATGTAGACTTAAATATAGCCATAGCTCTCCATGGATACAAGAAAAAGTTAAGAACTGAATAATGTTTCAAAGAACAGGAATCTCACTGAATGTTTCTAGTGAGAGGTCAAATTATGGGCTATGAAACCTATATGGCAGAGATGATTTTCCCTACCCTTCATGGTGGCTCACTGCAAACACAGTAGTGAGGGGACAGCATGACCATGGTCTTGCCAGGTTTCCACGTGCATGTTTGTTGGCAGAAGAGAGTAAAGATGGAAGAGCAGATCCCTTACTGCTCGGTAGCTCTGGGAAGGGCTCCCCAAAATGTAGTTGCACAGGTGTCTATGTCATGAGCTGGGCATGCAGGAGTGCTCCTGATCCATTTTTGAATGTCAACATCTGTGCCTTTTCTGCTTATCTTTCTGTTGCTTATCCATTTTAAGCAGTATTTTTTCATGAAAGTGGATAAGTAATTCTCTATCTGTGAATGCAAATGTGGAATCTATTGAGTGTGTGTGTGCATACTTTAAAGAAATAATTGAATCCAAACATGTCTTTTTTTTCATTGCAGGAAACCAGGATCTAATAAAATGTAAATCAATTCAGTGTCTGCTTTGGGCTTGCAGTCTTCAGACTGTTAAAAATAAAGTATTAAGTGCTGTGCATTCCAATATCAACATCTTTATTTTCCATCATAAACCCTTAACCCCTTAAATCTTCTGAAATCTTTCTCTTTCTGGACATGTGGTGAAGAAATTGTCAGAGAAGAGAAAGCAGTTCATTCAGAGTCTATTCTGCATGTTCATTAATTTCCGATATTCACTCTGGCACATGACCTTCTGAATCTTCCTGTGGACAAGTCTGTGTGTGTTTGGTTTCTGTACCGTGCTTTACTGAATGCGAACACCCAACTGATTAATTGTAAAGCACAGTTGCCTTTGTGATTTAGAGCTTTGTCTTCTCAGACCTGAAATAAGCATACTACTGCCAATTTGACTTGGGATACAGGTGTTGGAGTATAAATAAGTCCATCAGATTTCTGCTTTGAGTTAAAACACAGTTTAAACAGATTTTAGTTTCTTTCTCAGCTCAGTTAACTCTCAGTGCCTGTCTAGCTGCTAGTCTGACTTCCTTAACTCTATCTAGCATCTAGTACAGAAAGAGAAAGGACATGAGCAGGCATCTAAAATATGTTAATTGTCTTTAGCTAACAGATGGTCGGATGTGCTCGATTTTATAGCATTATAGCATTTGTTAAAGCAACTTAGAAAATAAGAGTGTGTCTTAATTTAGTTCTGCTCTTGATAGGCTTCATGTATGTATGGCATGCAAATTATCTTCTGTGGTCTTTTCGGCCTTAAAGGAAGCTGTTTCTGAACACAATTTTCCCCTTTCTGAACTCTGGAAGCCTACAAGCTGGAGAAGTATGATGACTGAAAGAAAGCAAATGGACATCTCTTTGAGTTTAACCATTAGATTTGCAGAAATTTAGGGAATTTGAAGCTATCTATGTACCAGATTGCTTTCTGTTATGCTGTCTGAATTCTTAAAGAGGAGGGATATTACAGAGGGAACAGTTTATGAAGTCATTATGACTAAAGGAGAGCAGAGCAGAGAAAGAAGCCTTGCACTGGCCCTCACTTATCGTAAGATTTGTGCAGAGTCAAGGAGTTGATTCAAGAGAACAGTCCCCAAGAGGGAAAATATACAGCCCCCAGGTCGAACCTGTGGTGGTGTTATTCCAAATCTCCCTTGTCCGTCTCTGCTGACCATTCAGGCAGAGGTCTTTCCTCATGCCATGACGTAAGGAAGAGGTGAAAAGTCTGGAAGCAGGACTGTATACATAAATCACTGTTCTGAATAATCACTGTCTAGAGCGTTTGATAATTTATTATTCAGCCTCACCTGGCTCCATCAGCTAAAAATAGGAACCTTTGATAAAGCCATTTCTCAGAAAGATAAAAAAGACAGTTCAGTTAACCCTCCTGGTGATGTATTCCTCTTCAGAGATGTGTTCTGTCATCTTCTTGGCAATCTGGTAGCCAGTCCAGGCTACCGGAGGCTTTCTGCTGAAGTGGCAGCCAAGGAGCTGCAGAATTCCATCCAGCAGTGAAAGCAACTGAAATGTGGAGGAGCCTGTTATTGCTGTGACGATCTTCTTCAAGCTTGTAGTTGTACAAGGAGGGAAACCCATTAGCCATGCAGACACGACAAACTGTCATTCTGCAGATTACGAAAGGGAACAAAATAAGCTGGTTAATCATAACACCCTTTGAAAGCACAGGAGGTTCTGCACCAGTAGGTGATTCAGACTGAGGCTTAAGTCTTCAGGCTTTTGATTTCTAATAATTTCTAACTATTTTATTTATAAATTAATTACAATTTTTAAGTGCTGCTGCTGCCTCCTGGAGGATGGTAGAAACAGCCACTCATTCACAGCTGTGCAGGTACATATCCTGCATATTTACTGCTCCTTCTCCAGGTGAACTCAGGATATCTATAGCACCACTGACATTTCAGCAAACTGCGAGCTTACAAACTGAGATATGCTTAAGGCAAGCTCCATTTTGTCAAAATCCTGAAAAATACTTAGTTCTACAACTGCTGTATTAAAACAACCAAGAAGGCTCAGCATCTCTCAGAAGGCTGTATCTTTCTGCAATCAAAATTGCTGCAGCCGACAGTAATGAACTGTCACTGCAGAAATCCCCTCTTGCAAATCCTAGCTATATTGTCCTCTCAGGGAAAGTTTTTCTAATATCAGCGGAGAAGGATTTCATGTTACAAGAAAAGAAACCATGCTTAATGAAAACCTAATTGCAAACAGTCTTGTACTTCCTAAAATCTCTGTTAATCTCTACCAACTTCTATTTCTTCCATAATATCTATTATAAAGTTTTTTTAAAAAATCAAACCTTGACATGAAAAAAAAAGTTACCATCAAATCTATTTGAAATAATTACTTCGTAATAAATAAATTTGTGCCTCATTGATTTGAGTGTGAAGATTTAACTTCCTTCATAGGAATGACTTAAGCTACAGGAGCTTGGGAGAAAGCCTTTCATGCAGTATTGATCCTTTTAAAGTCAATATTGTCTTTTTAATCCTGAATTTCAAATTGAATATTATTATTCTTAAAACAAAGGCATGCACATATATCTTGGAAATCAATGCTATTTATCCTGTCTAGTGTAATTATACACAAGTTTAATTTTTGTTATAAATAAAAAAGCTTGTAGACTTAAAAATGGAAAAAACAAAATCTTACTAACTTGATGGTTTCGAGTGCCATCGCTAAGGGTGCATGATAACAGTCAAGAACAAAATCCCTATTTTCAAGTAGCAGCATAAGCCTTTGCACTACCAGGCTATTGCTGTTTTGTGCTTGAAGAGATCTATAGCTATGAGCAAAACGCTGCATTTAAAAACAATGATTTTCAGGTTATCAGCTGGGATAATTTTTTGTTCATGTGAACTTTCTTTCAGGGTTTTCATGATGTTCCAGACTAATTATTGGATATAATTAGAATAGTAGATTACAGTAAACTAAAGCAGAACATATACTTTCCAATCAGTCCTCAGTGCTTGGGGGGACACTTGTGCTATTTTTACTGAAAAAACATGAGAAAAAAGTCTTTTGAAGAATGGAAAAAAGAAGATTTGTAAGATTATTCTGGAGTCACTAAAAACATCCAAAACAATTAATGCAAGATAGAGGTTTGCCCTTGCTTGTCAAGAACAATGCTGAAATGTTCCATACTGGCTAATAAGGTCTGGAACCAGCTATCTCTGCAGAGCAGCCCATGGTCCTGCTGACGGGCTTGCGTCCTCTTTAGCTTCATGTCCCTCATCGATGAGCGTATCTAGGACTTTCTCCTGGTGTTTTTCTTCTCTGCACCTCTTAGGCAAGCTGGCTCTGGTACTGTAAGATGCAGCGTTTAGGTCCCATTTTCACAAATAAAGTTTACTCCAGTGACCTTATATAGACAGCAATACAGAGGTTACAGCAGGAAACAAAAGAAAACAAATAAAGCAAATACAAAAGTTATTGTTTCCTGAATATCAGGAGCTCAACTAGTAGATTATCTAATTTCTTTACCAGAAAAAAAAAAAATAGTACTTGTCCTACTATCTGAAGGGACAAGAATGCAGCACGGTGAATTGCAAGTACCTCTGCTTGATGTATAATGAGGTATCTATCCTTGTGCATACTGGTACTTTTCCAACATGTTTGGACCCTTGATCTGAAGGCTTTTTTGGTTGCCTGGACTTTCATCTTGCTTGTGGTGGTTGTGGGGATTTCAAGGACAAAATACACACTTTGACTTACGATATGGAGAAAATAAAAGCACCTGTGGGTTCTTTCTGATTTCATCTGAACGTCAACGAAATGTTTGAACCCTTATGTTGTGATCTAGCTTTGCACGATGTTTACCTGCGCAGTGGTTTCAGTACTGAGGGGTGAGCTAAGCAACCCATGAGTCTTTTCCATGGCATAAATATAGTACTTAGCATTCAAATGGGAACTTGTGTATTGAGCCAAACCCAATTCTTTGCAAATGAATCAGTGCATCCTCAGGGGAGGCCTGTAATACCAAGTGGTGGTTTGAAATGTCATCTTTTCTATGGGAGAATTCTTTATAGGTAACATGCTAATGATTTTCAACCTAACTTTGGGCAAACAGAAATTGGAATTCACTGAAGTTTGTGAAGAAAATTCTACCTTTGATCAAAGCCATAGCAGATTTCAGCTTGCTCCATTCTGAGAGTCATGCCAATGTGAAAAGCAAGCTTCTCACTAATGTTTGGCATCTTAAGCCAGAGCTGGCACTCTTAGTGCTTTAATTATACATTATATTAACCACTGTGAAATACTGAGCCTTATTAAGATAGCCAAAAGCCTTCTTTGTAGTTGATTTATTAGAG
Source organism: Pedionomus torquatus (assembly GCA_013398155.1). Classification (NCBI taxonomy): domain Eukaryota; kingdom Metazoa; phylum Chordata; class Aves; order Charadriiformes; family Pedionomidae; genus Pedionomus; species Pedionomus torquatus. The sequence goes on along the minus strand of VZRU01000063.1, from coordinate 126,808 downwards.
CTTGAAATTAACTTTTCACAGTCCAGCTCAAACGGATCAGTAGATATGGAAATTCAGCTCTGTCTAGAGCAAGTTTCTCCATGGTTTTCTCCAGTGCTCTCTCCAGTCCCTTGAAATGTGTTTACCTTCTGCAAAGGCTCCAGTACCCAGAAATGCCAAAACATTGGGCATCAGCTCTCAACCTGATATCAAGGGCAATCTTGTGGTCACTTGCAATAGTCTCCTGAAAAGATGGAACTTTAAAAGTAGCACTTTTACCCTGGGCCCACCTGGTGGCTGGTGGGCGGCACCAGGCTGGCTGATGCTGGATATGTTCCACTCTGGTGTGTTTAAAGATGAGCATTTTTTCTCCTCCTGGCACAGAACTTTTTTAGTATATGGTCAGGACCTCACGACCTCAGGCTGAAGTTCTAGACAAAGTCAATTGGAGAAAGGTACTTTATTGTTCCTCTAGCCCATGGAAGCAGGTGCTCTGCTGAACACTTGTCTCTTGAATACAAAAGCCTTCGAAGATTTTCTGGGTGGTGTTTTTCTCCTTTTCAAATTAACAGTGTTACTTTCTACTTTGTATGAGTTTTCTAAACATTTTCTGAAGATGCAAGAGCATCGTCTTTTTTTTTTTTGCCTCAGAAGAGCACCTATCAGCTTTGCCAGGAGCCTGAATAAAAGGCAATTTTCTACAAGATACTGATGACAAGTCTGGGTGTTTATGGATCTCTCCAAAGAGAATGATGAGCACATTTTCCACTAGTCATTGCACTGAGATGCTTCGTATTAACTTTAGGTATGTGGAGATAACACAATAGCATTATCATGAGTTACTGCATGATTACCACCAGCTCCTATGGAGTTGCCATTGGCATAAGTTATTCTGCTGTTGCTATGTAATCGCATCAAGTATTTCACTGGTAGCTGTGTAAATTACTACAACTGTAACAGTGTAAAGATCTGAATCTGCACTGGCAAATTCTGATTCTGTTTCCCTACAATAGCGTACAAGTATGAAGTAGGTGTCTGTAGCTGAGGCCTAGAGAATATTCATGCCATGTATTTACGTGCTCCACAAGAGTATTTCCTCACATAAGAAATCTGAGTCCTGTTTCAAACAAACCAAAATATAAAACCCCAGGAACAATGCCTTTGAGTATTGCAGAAAAAGCGTAGGAATCAACCATGGGCATCACTATTGTCCCAAGTCACTCAGATATCCCTATGGAGTTTGTAATGCCCCACACTATGGGAAAAAATTAAATAGGACCCTATAGCTGTATAGAGACCTGAGTTGCCCACCAGTCAGCAAAATTATATTCCTCAGCCAGATTAGAAGACAGTGGCAGATGGTAATTTCATCCAACTTCACCTCCCAACTAATTACAGAAAAGTAGGAGGACAGAAGACAAAGATGCAAGCCTGGTGTGCCCTTGTGTCCCAATAGTCAGCCCACTCTTTGAATAATGCTTATTGCTAGGATGTGCTTTTGGTCTTCAGAACTTCCTCCATTTTACTTGATCCTGTACCTAATCAGGTATTTTGCTTGGGTTTTATGTGATGAATACTGGTTGTTCACCTCTTGATTTTGTTAAAATTATTGCTAAAACAAGGCCATCATCTGTAGAGTAGTAGGTAGAGTTACTGATCTCTGCCAGTTGAATATGGGGACTATCTCCCAGCATGATGGCATTTTAAACTTTTCTCCTAATAGCATGCTACCAGCAACCTGCCATGCATTTTCAGATTTCCACGCTCAGATATCAGGTCTCTGATGAAATCAGTGGATCTGAAGCTCCCACATCTTGTGCTTTGCTTCTTTTTGATGCTGAAAGACAATACACAGGTCTGGAGCTCCAGGTACTGCAAGGTACAATTTCCCCCTATTTAGGATGGCAAAACAGAGAAGCAAGATATTCAGGGCTATTAGCCAGCATGACCATGTTTTCTGTGTATCTCAAGCAACTTTCTACATTCTGCTTCTGTAGTGTCCCTGGACAGAGCTCTTAGTTTTAGGTGACTGAAAGCTATTGCTTTTCCTTTTCCTGCAGAGCTGCCCTAGGTCACAGCTCCCACATTGATGGCTGTCACACACTGCCCTTCCCCTGGCTTGTGGCCTTCACATTTGGTAACTGCTTTCCCCACCACTTGGTCTTCTGTGGGAAGGGCAGCTCTGCAGTGAGAAATGGTGCTTTATCATTCTGTGTCTGGGTGGCAAAAGCAGGGAGAAGGAGACACAACATCTGGAGTCAAACTGTTGATTCAAACAATGCTTGGGTGGTAAGGGCGTCCAATGATACCTTGGGTCTCTCCCTCAATGGCACAGATAAACCTTTCAACTTTAAAACCTGTCATCAAGATTGCCTGCTTGGGAAGAGTGACATTTCTGCACCTGTGCTGTGCCCAGCAGCTCACTGCCTTCTTAGAGGTTCTTTGAGTTTTTGTGCTCTGATGGTACTAAGATATTCATTAGCATGGGCAGTGGGGTCACAGCCTTGGGTATCAGTGTGGCATGGTGGCACCCCAGCTTCTTATTTCAGAAGTAGCTGAGGAATGCCTGTGTCATCCATTAAGGTGACTAATGTAGTCTGTCAGCTCCTGAGTGGACTGGAGATGCTGTAACCCATAGAATTTGCAAGGTAGCTGGTATTTTTTTTTCCTCTTTTTGTAATTACACTTTTACACTTGCCTTGCCAGGAGAAGCTGTGTGTTGTGCACCAGGCTTACAGGACATAGGACTGAATAACATGGGACAGGGACAACAAGGGAGAGGCAACTCCCTCCTGCTCAAATTAAAACTAAGCCACATCAGAATGTTGCCAATTAAAAATAAAATTAATGACTTTGCTCTCTCTATAGGTGACCTGTCTCCACGATTTCTTTGGGGATGATGATGTATTTATCGCCTGTGGTCCAGAAAAATTTCGCTATGCACAGGATGACTTTTCTCTGGATGAAAGCGGTAACATCACACACTGCTCTTCAGCCTGTGTTTTTATTTTATTTCTATTCAGTTGCTTGTATCAGATAATAATGCTGCATGCTTTTTTCCCTTTGTTCTTTAAGTCCTCATACATGTAATTTAACATCCTCTTGTGATACTTGTCCAGTCAATGCATAATTGGCCGAATACTGACTTGGGGGTCCAAGTCAGAATAGATCGATTTCTACACCATTTGACATTTGCTGCAAAATCTGGTAGTGTATATCCTTTCAATTTTATCCAGTTGCAGTTGAATAGATACATTTTTTTTTTTGAGAACTAAACAGTAGATGTGAATATTAAAAAATAAGGAGAGGCTGAGGGACTTGGGTCTTTTTAGTCTGGAGAAGACTGAGAGATCTGATCAATGCCTATAAGTATGTAAAGGATGGGTGGCAGGAAGATGGGGACAATCTTTTTTCAGTAGTGCCCAGTGACAGTACAAGAAGTAACAGGCACAAACTTGAACATAAGAAGCTCCATCTAAATATGAGAAGGAACTTCTTTACTTTGAGAATGGCAAAGCACTGGAACAGGCTGCCCAGAGAAGTGGTGGAGTCTGTATCTGTAGAGACATTCAAAACCCATCTGGACACATTCCTATGCAACCTGCTGTAGGTGGACCTGCTTTGGCAGGGGGCTTGGACTGTATGATCTCCAGAGGTCTCTTCCAAACCCTATATCATTCTGACATTCTGTGAAAAAGCATAATTAAAAGAAAAATCACTCTCTCCATTTCCTTCTTCTGCTGATTCAAAAAGCAGGGCAATAAATCCCTTTCTAGGGAGGAGAGTGGGACAGCATCATTATTTGTCCCTGTTACAACTGCAAGCACAGTCCTGTAATAATGAGAGTCTTTATGATCAATTAACCCATGAAATCTTTGATGTCACAGAATATACAGACCTTGCTTGTAGGAGTTTCCTACCACCCCACCTGACAACTGCATGCACCAACAGTGCAGCCTGTCTGTTGGTCTGCTGCTGCCAGTGAGTGCAGCAAAAGTAAATTAATGTAACTTTGACCATTTAGACTAGAAGAAAACATGCTCTCCAAACATTCAGACTCATTCCCCAAGGCTCTAGGTATCCTGTTTAAGAAATAGGAGCACCATGCCGTCTTATATGCTGCAAAATGGCTTGGCATTGAAGACCAAAGAGGACTTTCACTGTATACCAGGAAATAATCTTCAAACACTGTATTTTCATGACTCCTTTGCAAGCCTGATTTTATTTGATGCTGGTACTTCTGACCTGTGTACTCCAGATGAACCCATTTGATGGTCTTGAGTAATTCAAAGAAAGTTTCCAAGGTTCAGCTGAAACTTTGCAGGCAGAGAACAAAGCCTGTGTCAAGCTGGGGAAGCAATCTGTAACCTGAGCTTCATATTTTTTTCAAACACTCGGCAGTTGAGTCAGCTCCACAGGGAGTTCCACACTGTAAAACAGTTTGGATGCAATTCTAGCAGAACAACTTGATGGGAAGCCCAGCTCTGTGCCTACTACTAATTTTTCCAGCTTGGATTTCTCTAACAAAAGTAAACCAAGCCTGGTGTTGGGAAGGCACCAAGTAACTACAGCTCCCAGTGGTATTTTCAGGGGAGTGGGGGTGCCCTGCACCTCTCAAAAAAGCAGATGGGGAGCTATTAGCCAGAAGCTTTTTCCCATTTTGCACCCATCATCCTTCCTTGTTCTGAGTCAGATGCTGCAAGAAGATCTATGAGACCTGAGATCTTGCAGATGAATTTCATTTATTAAAATCTCCTCAGTCACAAGAGGAGATTTTTCTTGCCTGTTTGGATGACATGCACTTGGATTGCTAGTTATTATGTTAACTCTGGCAGAACATCAGGAAAGAGAATAAGAAATAGCATAAGAGAGGATTATGTCATCTTTTTCCTCCTGAATGCCCACCACAGCTTCCACCCTATAATCCCTGTTGCTGAGCACCTTTCAGATGACATTCCTGTCTCATTCGTACCCTGATTGTTTCAACATCACCCCAGGGAAACGTCATGTATTCCCACACCGGGATGTTTAGAGGCCTGTTTACACTAACTTCAGCACAGTCAGGTTTTCACTTTTAGAACCTTGTCTCAAGATGTGCAAACGTTCAGTGATTGCCTTTGGTGTACTGACATTTGCCAACGGCTGAGCTGGAGGGATTCCTCAGAGTCAGCCTTTCTGTGCAGGAAAATGTAAAGCTGAGTTTCTTTTGCAGGAATTACTCCCTTGGGAAAAAAATAAATTTGAAAGCTCTTGAAAAGATGCAACACAAACTGTTTTCAATTTTTAGGTTTATTTTTTTAGGGAGTAATTCAGGTGACTGAACATAAATGTCTGACACTCTGTGAGACCCCCTTGGTTTCTTAGATATCCATGTGATATATGATTGAAAGATATCATACAGGGGCACCAGGAGAACCCCTCTCTGGAGAGGCTGTCCTCTGGGGTATCCCCCATAGTATTTGGTGCCTATGGCTGGGCAAACAAATCATGCTCTAAGATTGAAGTGTTGCATTGTTTTTGTTAAACAGCTATATGTAAGAGCCTTGAAAATATTACTTCTATAGTGATTGAAAATTATTTTCTCCCATGTTTTGGCTTGGCTGATTAACACCAGGAGCAGTTATTTGCACACCCTTCCTAGTGGCTATTTCACAGTGTTTCATAAAACACTATAGTCTTTGGTATCGAGGAGGGATAGTCTGCCTTCCACACCTCCCTCCCCATTATTACTGTATAAGAAATTGGGCTTATATTGTAAGCCCTTCTGTGGCATCATCTGTGAGAAGTCAAGTAACTTTGAAAAAAATACAACTTTTTCTAGCCCTGGTTTACAGTTTCCAAACTCTATTTAGCAGGAGAGAGAATAAAGTCATTGTAGGTTTAATTGTCACCATGCAGTAACCCTGGAGCAGGGGAATCCACTCTTCATATTCTTGTACTGCATGACCTAACAGCGAACTCTCACAAACCATCTGGAAGAAGAAGAGACTGATTCTTGATCATCTGAGAATGAGGAAAGCCTGGGGAAAAATTAAGGCAATTGCATTTTCATAGATATACTGATATATAAATAAATAACACATACATTTAGGTCAGACAGTTTGTTTTCGGATGACCAATTATTTATCCACCATAGTTGATTCCCACTAGGGAGTCCAGGCAAGGGAGCCCTCAGTCCAGCCGATGCATGCTGAGCTGAACTTTTCCACAACAGAACTGTCTGTATGTGGAACATCTAATTCACATCGCTAAAAAAGACGTGATTTTCACATCTTGGTGAGGACAATCTCTTGTAGGAGATGAAGTGAGACCAGTTAGCATCTGACAAGAAGGAAATCCCCTTTTTATTGCCACCGTCTTAACTGGGTTAAGTTAACAACTTGAGGGGTGGAAAGTGCTTTTTCTCTTAGCTCTCAACGTAAATAAACCCTGGTTTTGAAGATCTGGCATGCCTGAAATCCTGTGACACACAGAGGTTTGTTAGCATTTCAGTTCCCCTCTGCAGAACACCGTAGATCTTATTTACATTTTCCACTCTTTCTGGCCTATTTATTTTTTAAGAAAACACAGTTGGGGTTCTCATGTGCTCATGTCTTTAAGTACATAAATCTACTAGACTTGTTTATACAAACCCTTCTGAAAGGAATGAGTGGCCAGGACAGAGGATGTGTTTTGTAAAACCATTTTGTCTTCTTTGCTTTCTGCATTGGAAAAGTTGCAGTTTGTCGAAACCACAGAAGAGGTTGATTTGGGCTGGGTGAAAGCCTCTTGGGGCAGATGTCCCTCTGCCACTTAGAGACCTTTACATCATGCCATAAGCTGTTTGCTGGCTCTCTGCACCTGCATAAATTGCACTGATCATTCCTAATATTAGGTCTTCATGGAAGGATTACAGAAAAATAACTGGTTTTCTGGCCTGATTCTTCCTTCGGTCAGTGTTGACCATTTTAATTGCGCTCACTAGTTGGTGAGAATAGGCAAGGGGAGGGAAGGGCAGAAAATCTTTGATAGCACAGAGGTATGGAGATGGGTCCTGCTAGGGAGCCAACCCAATCTTGATGTACACTGTCTCAGCACCTCCTCTAAAGGAGCAAAGCCTTTTTTCTTCTCGCCCTCCTCCTAAAAAGTCCTCTTTCTGCCTGGAGAAAATGTGGAAAAACCAGCTTTTCCCTTTCCATTGAGTTTTAATTTGGAGACAAAGCACTATGCTGCTCATGAGTGAGGCAGTGAGCATAGGTAGGGACATAACCACAGTTGCTGTCCTTTTCCTCAGAATGCCGGGTGATGAAAGGGAGCCCTGCAGCCGCCACAGGCAGTAAGTCATCTCCCACCCCTCAGAAGAGCTCAGCCAAGAGTCCAGCCCCCATGCGCCGGAGCAAGTCTCCAGCCGATTCAGGTAACCATCAAGATGGTGAGTGATTGTTTTCTGGTGTCTGAATATTAACTGTGCTCAAAGGCGGTTTGAGATACACTGACTGTGGGTGTTTGCATATGAATTGTCAGGATTTTTTTAAATACAAGAAGCTGGTGCTAATGTACAGGTACACATAATAAATACTGGAGAGGAATTCTCTGGTTGGTTAAGTGCAGTTGTGGCTGTAGGTCATACCGCCCACAGACTTGCAACCTCCTCCACTAGCAAAATTTTAAAAGAATTTTCCATTTCACAGGCAGGAAATCAAGGCCCACAGGGCTCCCACATGTTCCCTACAGCTACAGTCTGATTTAGAATAACCTCCTGTGCAATGCAAATGTTAATTATTGTACAGGTCAGTAGTGTCCCCTTCCAATCACTATTTAGAGAAGACCAATGGCCTTGAGCTTAGACAGCTGGTGATGGGTTCATTGATGAGATACTGAGACATTCATTCAGTAATAGAAGAGAAGGAAAATGGGAATCCTTATTTGCTGCAGCAGCTTGCGCCATTTGAAATTACCTCTTCAGTAGCAACTGGATTGGTGATGTAGCAGAGCCTGTAAGTTAAAGGCTGGGCTGAATATCACACTTCTGGTAATGGATAGTTTTTAGAGTCAGGAAGGAGAGGGTGGGTCTCTAGGTGTGTCATCTTTTGGCCTGTTTTTTTTCCAAAAGAGAACAAGACATGGCCTTTCACTAAAATGGCCAAATCACCAAATAAGTGCTTCAGGATTCAAGAAGAGTTTCATAGCTTAAATTCAAGTGACCCACAGTATTCACAGGTGATACAAAACAGAAATTGCCTTTCACCATCATGGTAACACATTGCATATTGCATGTGAACACCACACAACAGTTGACCATCAGGAGATATTTGATTACTGGATATAAAATTCTCCTGACAGTGTTCAGAGAGACCTTCCCCAGGAAGCAGTAATTTGTTTAGAATTTCTTTATGTTCTTCAGCAACTTAAAGAGACAATGTGATACTGGTTGGTACATGCCAAGACTCTCTGATTTTTTAAAATCTCAAGACCAGGCTGGATGGGGCTTTGAGCAACCTAGTCTAGCAGGAGGTGCCCCTTCCCATGGCAGGGGGATTGGAACTCAATGATCTTTAAGAGCCATTCCAACTCTAACCATTCTATGATTCAATGAAAAAAATTATTTCTCTGGCAGATGATTTTGCATTCAGAGTTTTTCTTCAAGATTCCAGTGTTAGCTGTTCTTAAACTCAGTTTTTCTGTAATCTGAAAAGCTTTTACAATCCCAAGTGCACGGTAAGGTGACATAGGTACATTGAAGGTGCAATGGAAAATAATGTTGTTGATTTTAAAAAAACCCAAAGAACTCCTATTCAGTGATCTGGGTCACCTCATGCATGAGTTGTGAAACAGCATTTAAACCTTCTCCATAACCATCAGGTGCTAATTACCATTGGAACTAGACTTTATTGCATGACCATATAGTCTAATGTGAAATGGCAACTATTGTGTTCCTGATTTCAACTGACTGACTGACTCACAGGAACAAATGATGAAGTTTAATGAACACAGTTAGTAGAGCCTTTCAGAAGGAGATTAAAATAACCAGAAACGCTGAACAATAGCCAGCTCCTGGACTTAAGGCCAGTAATGAAGAACAAATCAAAAAAAATAGTAGCCTGTTCTGCTTAATGAGAATAAAAGATGACTGAACTCTCTTAGTGCTGGAAAAGTATAGAAAGACAGTTATTTTCTCAGGACAGAGAGAAAAAAAGAATACTATGTGTTCTTGTCTCTTGACTTTGTAATAAAGAAAGTGGGTCAACATGTTACTTAAGAGTCAATATTTACATGAACAATCAACAGGTTTATTTGGATTTTGAAGCTAACACATTAAAAAGGCAAGGGATGCTGAATGAAGCCTGACTAATAAAAGATGATCTGACCCTTTGGGGTTTTTTTTCAGCATTCTTACCTATTTTATTTGGGAAAGGATTTAAAAATTTCAGTTTTATTTCAAGTATACTAAATAATTTTACTATATGTTTGATATACCCATTTGGACCTTCTGTCTTTGCTGTTTTTCACACTGCTATGGTTGTCATATCAGAATTTGGAGTTTCCTTGATTCTATGTTATTAGTTTCTATTCTTTTCAGTTCTTTTCTATGTAGGTTTCCATTGTTTTTTCCACTGTAGTCTCTAAAGCCATTGTGACATATCTGGACACTGATGTAAATGCAGATTCTGAAGCAAATCTCCATGCTGCTTGACTGCAAAAGGTCTGAACCATCCTCATTACAAACACACTGCAATTACAGAAAACAATGGTCTTTTTTTCCATTTCTCATCCTAATTATTCCATTTCCCTGTAAAACAGTCCATTATTTATCAGCAGCAAAAATGAGAATGCGGTAGACTTACATATGGACATCAGTCCACATGCATTACCCACAGAGGTAGCTAAGGCTTAAAGGAGATTGTGCACGCACAGCTGTGTCTCACTCCTTGACAAGAGCTTCAGTGCTGCCAGCAGATAGTGGACAAAAGTATTAAGTCACTGTTATACCATGAGAGAACAGAAAAAAGTGCTTCATCAGAGCTTGCTAGTGCTAATTCTGAGGATGTAGCATTGACAGCATGCAAGCATTCCATGCGTTTTCTCTACCGTTCACTGCAGGAACACTTCAGATCTTTATGTGTCAATATAAATAAAATATTTCTCATTCAAAGCTGTGGAATGCTCTGCACCTGAGCAGCAGCTATCTCCACACAGGATGAAGTATTCGGGGACATGTGTTTTATCCCAGTCCCCTCCACTGACTCACTCTGTGGCTTTGAGTGCATCATTGAAGCTGTTTATGCCTTCTTTGTCAATGGATCGTCCAAGACAGTGACAAACAATCTGTACAGAGAGCTCGGTAATCTACCCATGAAATCATGCACAGGAAAGAGCTTTGAGGCTCTTTGTTTGGGGATTTTTGTGTAATCTGAAAGCATGCGGAGAATAATATTGGTAAAATCGAAGCTATTACCTCACAGATTGCTGGAGACAAAAGATATCTCCAGCAGCAGAGTGGCTGCAGCACGTGCTCCAGACCTTCCAACAGAGGTGAGCTGCACTCTAACAAGGCCACTATCTATACTCCGGTGGATCAGAGACCGTTCCAGTAACCTGCACACTCTCTAATGCATTCAATCATGTCACAGTAAATGGTCAGGTTATGCAAGGGAATGAATACAACTGCATGGCCCAGTCCTGTGTTAGCCATTGTCATAGACTGTAGATAGATTTTCATCTAAGTTGGTTTTTCAGCTTGGAAGCTCTGATTCTGCCTTCCATGCCGGATGATCTCCATTCATCTTTGATACCCACTGCTCCTTCTGGTTTTGACTATGGACTTATTGAGCTTATACTTAGATTGAGGTATAACTACCTCTCCAGGAGTGTCATAGAGAGAGCATACTGCTGGCTGGAGTCCAGTTTCCTCTGATGTCACCCAAAGATTTGTTCCTGACAGTGGTCTCTGTGGCCATCTCTGAGTCAGAACAACAGCAAAATATATGAAATACATATAGCAAGTCTGTAAATCTAGTGCTGAAAAGGAAGCAGCTTCTAAGTCATTTAATTGCAGAGGTGAACTGTAATATATTCCTTGACTGTCTTGTTACAGCAGTCCTGGTATTGAGGCACCTAAGCACTCAGCTCCCATTCCAAAGTCACAAGGATTAACATGGAGCAACAAAGAACATATAAACAAAATATTTTATTAAAGAACTTCAGGACGAAAGGCCATACACAGAAGTACGAGTGCACAGAGAGTGCCAGCATGCCAGCTCTCAGCTGCACTGATTTGAGTTCACTGGCTGAATTGCTACCTTCTGCCGGAGGTAATTTGCCTCCTGCCTAGATGTGTCATGGCCTCACTGTGAAAAGCTCAATTCCCTCTAGGCAGCCAGAGCCCTTCAGCTCCAATGATATTCAAAAAATGAGGTAGCTAATCCACAAAAACATGTGAAACACTGTTTTCTTGCCACGGTACTTTTATCTCTTTATTTACCATACAGTAAATACATTTAAATGAATGAATGAATGAGAATTAAATGAATGAATCAAGAAGTGCCTTTCTATAAGCAGATGGTAACAGGCCACAGTCCTTTATTCCCAAGGGGAATCCTTTCTTCCTTCTCTCATTAACTCCCAACCCATGTATATGCCTTCTCAGCAATACCAGTGTATTTCTGTTTTAATCCAGCTATTCCTCCAGGCACTGCTGATCATTTCATCATGGGGCTGTTTTCACTTCTTGGTTCAGTTTGACTGGAAGACCCTGGCAGTTTTGCCAGCAGTTCCCACTGGACTTCTAATATATCCTTTAGTTTCCCGTCTCTTTAGAGCTGGAGCTGTGATGCAGTCTTTCATTTCTATCCTCCAACTCCCCCAAAACATTGCTTCCAGCAAGGTGGAGTTAGCAAAATACAGCAGGATTTTACTTCTCCCTCTCCAAGAATGTATCCAAGTGCCTTTCTCTTCTGTCTCCCAAATCTTAACTAGTAGAGCTGAACTTGTTTCTTATATCAGGTGTGAACTGAGACTGAAAGGGACTGGTCTCTTTATCTGGCCTTAGGTGAGCTTGGGTTGTAGTTTAGTACAGACTGAATATGCTAAGAAAGACGTGAGTCTGGACTGAATGTGCTAAGAAAGACGTAAGCAAACTAGAGAAAGTACCAGAGAAATTTCCTAGGGTTCAGAGAGTTTGAAGGAAATGGACTGATTGAGCTTAGAAAAAAGGAAGATCAAGAAGGGACAACTTAATGCTTTTCAAATGCATATGAAGTATTAAAAAGAGGATGAGGATCAATTTTTCTCTGTGTTTATCAGGGATATGACAGGGTATTGGTTTAATCTTTAATAAGGGATATATAGATCATATATTAGAAACACTTTTCAGTTTTAAGCATCTTAATCATTGAAGCAGGTTTCCTAGGGAGCCTGTGAGTCCCAGTCAGTCGGTGCTTTTAAAAAATAGGATTTCTACTGGGGATGACCCAAATATATCTGATCCCAACTTAGAGTACAAAACTGGAGTTACAAAAACACAAAGCTTCTATGGTTATTTCTATTTTTCTTTCTATGAAGTCAGCTTTGCTAAATAACATAGCTTAGAGCAGTAAAATCCAGACTAAACTACAACTGCAGTATACCATTCCATTCCTTCTCCTAAAATGACAGAGGAAAGCTGGGCATAAGGAGATAAGTCTCTGTGCTGCTGCAATGGTCCCTGAGTTTTAAATAGGCAAGGGTCAATGGGAAGTTTGGCAATTTTTTTTTTAACAGATTAGTCCAATAAGCAGTCAAACCAAACAAAAGAGAGAGCTAAATCTCAGGAGAGAAATACAGGGGAGAAAATGACGATGTCATTTGCCATTACTTCCTTGTTATAAAAATATGAATTTACTTTACAGTAACTCATATAACAAGCAAGGATTCAGTTGTATACACACATGTGCTGTGAGAGTTTATGATTTTTAAAATTAGCATGACCTTAATCCTTTGCAGTACAGAGCCACAGGTACCTGAGCTGAAATTTGAAAATGTCTTTCTCCAGCTTTGCCTCTGCTCAGGGAATCTATGAGCAGGGCTCTGAGGCACTGCTGCAGGACTTTAATTTCTCAGTTGTCTAGTGGAAGGGTTTGGGTAGAGGGACAAAAGCATATCCACAAGGCAGCAGCAATTAGCAAAACATATACAGAACGTCAGTCTGTCCTGACTGCAGATCTGGCTCCCCAGGGTCATTACATATGAATGTGTTAAAAAGGCAGCAGATGTCTTTTGGATTGCACACAAGATAGAGCAGCTTGTTATCCCACTTGCGCTTACTTACGTTCTGCTAGCTGACAACCCACAGAACGCATCCAGCGGAGAGATCACCCTCACAAAACGTGATGAGAAAAGTGTGCCAACACTGCAGAGCTGAGTGCTTGGGAGTTAGGAGGTGCCTGAGCAGAGGATATCTGTGCAACCTGAATTCTTCCACTCATGAATAAACACTACAGTCGAGTCTTTATTTTTGCCCCAGACTCCCCTGCCCTGGGGGGCAGGATGACTTGCACGCTCACTAAATGAGCTCACTATTTCTACATTTGCTTTATGCTGTTCTTGTTCTGGTTATTGCCTCTTCAAGCCCTGACCTGGAGACAAAACTATCCATGCATTTAATAGTTCTTTAGCTCACTCTTGTGATGTAATGAGCATGTGCTCCTCAAACTAGGAACTCTTCTCCAGAACTTTGGGAACAGCAGTGGAGCAAGGAGTATTAACTTAATTTTACCAATTGCTAGAAAAAGTCATATATCCACACATTTTGAGCACTCACTGTGGTCCTCAGGCCCTGCTTTTTTCAGTTTGTTCAGTGATAGAAATGTGAGTTCAAAAGACGGACCTTGCTAACCTCATTTACAGGTCTTGGTTATTATCATTGCTAGAAATTCAGATCCAGAGTTCCCAGTCATCCAAACAAAGCTGAGGAACACTCAAGGAACAATTGTATATGAGAAGCTTGACTAAAATATCTTTGGGAGAATCAAGCAGTTTACCTGTATCTCTCATAGCCATCTCAAACACGACATGATGCTATAGTCTCCATCCTCCCTCTCATTTGGTGGACAAACCTGATTTATCTCCCAAGTGCAGCTTGTGCACTGAAGAACGTATGGATGCTCTGAAACAAAATTCTGCACGTGTTAATGCAATTAAAGGATGTGTCATATGCACAAAAGGGGCTGTAACATAAATGGAGGTTGTAAAGCAAATAGAATGACATAAATAAGACATTATACACAAAGAGTAACAGGGTGGAAAAAACCCAAATGAGCTCAGACGAAAGCTGGTTATAAAGAATTGTTTCCAATAGCTGAGCTTATATGAAATCCTTAGTTACCATAAGTCATCAGCGGATTTTAGTGTAGCAGCAGTGTTACACACCACCTGGGATCTGCTTTTCGCCTCTTGTTATTTTCTTGCATTTGAGTTCAAAAGAAATGCCTTCAAGTTTGATTATGAACACTATTCTTCATTAGCAGACATAGAGAAAATTAAACTGGGCTTCTTAATTGTTGCTCCTGCTGCAAAATTCTTGGTAAGTATTTGTAATGATATACATCCGTCTCATTGGATTTCTGATTTGGATGTCACATCTGTTTTTTTCATTGGTACTCATAAAATATTAATATCCCTGCTGTAGCACTTAAAAGTCTCATTGTATTAGGGAATTTCTGTCCTTCCCTGCAGCAATTATATCTATTTACTGCACATCGACTGTTTGCCATTCTTCCAGTCTTCTTGTTTGTGGAAAGAAAAGTTGGGTTCTTTGTAGAGTTGTTAAGTGGCATTCTTCGTCTTAGGAAGGATTACTTCCTGCCTCAGGATCAATGACAATTGGAAATAAATAAATAAAGAGGCATTATAGAAATTAGAGGTAGATTCTAGCTAATGCAGATTACATTAGTACTATTGTACCCCACATTTTCTTTAATAGAAAACTCAAAGTAAAAACCAAAACAAAACAAAGCATGAAAGATCAGAGTTCTTTTTTTCTGAATTGCCTTCATTATATGGCATATTGTTAGAGAACTCTGCTATTTTTCCCATCAACCTCAAGGGCAGCTCACTTTGTAGAACAGGAGCAAAGTGATGTGTGGCATGTTGCAGTGCAGAGAGTGCGTGTAACAGTTTCTGTATTTCCAGAACTAGTTTTCTCTCTCCATCAATAAGGAATGCTCTGAGTGGAATAGAGAGGTGAAGGGTCACTCTGTTCCCCAATTATCTATAAATCATTATTTCTGCCACCTTTTAAGAAATACTTAATTCCTCAGTGAGGTGCAATTGTAATAGGAAAAAAGCTATCTCTGATGAATAGCTTCCTCTTCCCAATAGTGCCTCCTGCATAGAAATGATGGATATGAATACAGAGCGTCCACGTCACCATCAATCTGTTGAGCATGAGCTGCTTTAACGTGCCAGCAGCTTCTCTTTTGTCCCATAGCTTAGAGCACGTGTTTCTTTATGCTTACTTGAATTCATATGTATGACTTCTGCATTTGGGCCAGTGATACCATAAGCCTTAACTGCCCCCCTCTGTCTCACAGGAAGGTAACAAAGAAGAGGAATGAGGCTCTTAGTCATTAAAGCAAGAATTATGCTGGATTTTCTCTTAAAAATACAGCATTCAAACACTTTCTTCTTACTGTATGATACTTTATAGACTTTTTAGGTCTCCTCCAGACATTCAACTACTCACTTAATTTTAAGTAACTGATTTGCATATTCAGCTATTACAATTGGAAGTATATGCCCCATATGCTGAAATCATTCCTCCTCCTGTGCACATGCGTTTAGTTAGAGTAACGGTATACAGAGGTATCGGGCACTTAAGAGAGCAGGACAACAAGCCTGGGTCATTATATGCTTGTCTTTTTCTCTGTGAGAAACATCAACACAATTAAAAATGTTTTCTTTAAAAGAGGTAAGGATTTGTATAGCTATGTGGAGGGCTGGCAACACTATAGCCATTTAAGGAAATGACAATCAAAATATTTGGGGTTTAGTTTTGTGGCTTGTGCTGAATATGTTAACATCTGGAGTAGGTTTTGGAAATGACACTTTCTGTAGACTTCATTGGGATGTGTAGTTTAACGCTCAAAAGGCCTCCGGCTTGCTGCTGCTTGGATTGCAAAAAGAAAAGGCCAGAAAAGATAATATACTTGGACACAGCCAGCATGAGTGTGAATTTCCTTCCCTCAAGTAATGCTGCTTGTGCTGATGGAGCTACGTGTTTACAGCCCCTGGTATCAAAAGGGTCTGTTACCCTGGAGTTGATTCACAAGCTATGAATGACCAAGTACACTACGCATAAGTATGTCCTTATGAAATAACATATTGTGACACCTAGCAATTATCAAAGACATTAGCTTAGTTCAAGAACATCAGCAGTAGGGAAAAATTAATTTATCCACATTCCATTTTGTTTCCCTTCATTTTTTCTGCATAATATGCTATTTACTTTGATTCCTTTTTGGTCCAATAAATGCATAACAGTTTGCCCTGACATAGCCCTGGGGCCCTTCACTTTAACTAAAAGCCATGTCTGTGAAGGCCTCAATGAACAACCCTTACAAAAGCCGTTTGGTTTAAATGAATCAGGTTTTTTTTTTAAATGGAGAATAACTGTGTTTTCTTCAAAGCAATATGAACAAACAAAATAACTCAAAAGGCTGGATTTTGAGCTTTTCAAGAGGATTGTTGCTTGATGTGCTTCTCTTGTTCCTGCCCCGATGGACGATGTTCACTTCTCTGGTGCAGGCAGTGGTGGAACAGCAGAGCCAGCTCTGGCCTCTCCCCAGAGACGTGAACAGGACATGCTATCCTGTGGTTACACCAAGGTTTCAGAAGGGCTTTTTTGGTCATTTAATCTGAGCCACAGCTAACTACATTCCAGGCAGCTGTTTGTCTAATTTGTAATATGTATATTTGACATCTTACATTTCTTGTGTAGGATCCAGGATATCTGCAGCCTCCGGTTTCCACTTATGCCCTTAAATGCCACTCTGTTTCAGTTGTGTGAAACTACTTGAAAATGTAGATACTGTCTTTCTCTTTTTCTGGTGATGTCTAACTTGGATCAATTTCATGAATATTTGTAGTGTAAAATATTGCTCCTTCAATATACTTGGTATTTCAGTGTATTCTGAAGTCTATTATCCTGAGCAGCTGAAAGCCTTAAGTTGGGTGTTCACTTGGTTTTTTTTTCTCCTGCCTAATGTGAATAATCTATAGTGTTTCTGTGTTAAGTGATTAGACGCCTCCCATCTCCCCAAAGGACAAAGAAGATCTTCCTCTTGGTTGTCTGACTGCTAGCTCTGTCTTGTTTTCTGACAGCAAATGGGACCTCAAGCAGTCAGCTGTCTACACCCAAATCAAAGCAGTCCCCCATCTCCACACCTACCAGCCCAGGGAGCCTCCGTAAGCACAAGGTATTACGTTTCTTATACCTTACTACATCTGTTTCTTCTTTAGTCTATACAGATTTGTATGATGTTTAAGTCATGGCCATATTGTCTTGAAGCACAACTCTTTATGTTGAAACAGTGCAGAATTTGGCCCATTACCTAAAAGGGATGTCACTTTGGGCTCTACCAAAATGGTGAAAAACAAATCATTGGCCTGTTTCTCCCCTTGGAGTTATTAACATGTGGTGAAGGTCATTCACGTGGATCAGAACAGATAACTTAACCCTGAACTTGTATCACTATTTGAAAAAATCCACAAGTTATCGTTCAATAAATCATATAAATCATATGATATAAATCCTCCTCTCTTGAAAAGCCTTATGTATTGGCAGATCTAGTCCACACCAGACAAAATAGAAATGTTACTGAAGCTCTAAGACATCACTTTAATGCTTCTTAAGAACTTTTTAAGGCCATGCTCTGTTTTACAAAAAATAAGCTGTTTTTCACAGCTGGTGTAGTAATTGTGTTCCCATCAGTAGCTGTTTTTCCTGCTAATCAACAGGGTGTCTTAACAGGTAGCACAACATCCTAGCAGAGAACAGTAAACCTGTGCTGGTTCACAGATAATTCATGTATCAATCTATTTAAAATCTATTTAAAAGGTACAGCAGTGGTCACAGCTTTTTATATTCCTGTTACTTAGTGCTATTCAGTGCTGAGTCCAGATTGTCATTTCCATGGGCTTTCTCATAGCTGGACTAGCCACAGAGTTGCTTCCGACAGTCTTTACTTGATACAGGAATTGGAATCTGGCCATAAATGTTTGAGAAAAGGTCAGTGGGATTTCTCTTAATTAATCAGCATGTACCTCTCAGCCCAAGTATGTATTGGAAAGCATTGACTTGAAGTTCTGGAGGAGTAAGTAAAAAATTGCGATAGGGGTGAGGTTTTGAGGTCAGCCAGCCACATGTAAACAACCATGGTCTAGACTGTGTGGGTTGAACTCATTTTGTTTGAGGATTATGTTTATTCTCAAAGTGAGGAGCAGTAGCAGCAGCTGGACCACAGTTGTTATGATGGTGGAACAAAGCATGAAGAAGTCAATGGGAAGAATGGTGAAAAGTGAGGGATTTGGATTACTCATTACAATGGGCTTTGGATTACTCCTCTACATGTAAGATTTTGGATCCCAAGCGTTTGGGCATGGGGTTGAACAGTACTGGGGCAGCCTGAGGTGGACTTTGGCTTCTCAAAAATCAGATCTTCAAAATATTCTCAACATGTGGACAGGTTGTAGTTATTCAGCTTTATTTTTCTTTCTTTAACATAGGCATAGTGAGCCCAAATGAAATCTATATTTTCCTCAGGACTTTGATCTCAGCTGCTGAGTCTAAGTCTGAGTAAATGCACCGATTTTAACACAATGGGTCCAGATTTATTATTAATTTATGACTGAGAACAGCAGCTGGCCCACAGTGCTATTCCAACAAAAGCTTGTGTGTATTTCAGCAAAAGTAATGGTGTAAACTGCATCCTTTGCTTCAGCTGTCAAGGACCTAAAACACTTCCCAAGCACCATCTCATTTAGGACTTTGGAGATGAGTATTTGCATCCTGGTAAAGACAAGTAAAACTCACCTTCTTTAATATTTGATGTATATTTTCAGCTGGCTGAAAACCAGCAAACCTTTCCAGTGAAGGTGACTGCTGAGGGCAAAGCCAATCCATCTATGAGGTCGTCCACTAACCTAAGCTGATCAGTGAACACAAATGTAGCATCTTAGGTTACCAGAATGTCCATGCATCATTGTCTTCCTCCCAGGACCAATTTCCTGGTTACGATTAAATCACTTTTCTTTTTTTTACCATTTGAGCTCAAATGATAAATGCTTAGGTTGAGTTCACCACCCAGTCATAATGTACCTCTTCTTATATCAAGATTCTTATATCAATTTTCTTTCTGTGTATTTAGGCTTTTCTTCATTTTGCTCACAGTTATTTCCTGGGGGGGAGGGGGTGTCAGAGTGCAAAAACGTCCAAGGAGAGCTTTAGCCCTTGAGCAGGTTTGTGTACCTAGTTCCATGCAGAACTTTAAGGAAGTGGAATATGCTAGTTACCCCAGAAAGGGACCATGGAAAAGCTTTACATTCAGCATTTGACCCAAATTATAAACTTGTGATTATTTTGTTAACCTTTCTAATTGATCAGAAATGGCTTAAAGAACAAATCATGGAACATGTGATTTTCCTAGAGATTTGTCCTAAGGATAGCAGTCGCATCAAGGTAAGACTCTGTATTGTGAAATTAGGTTCAAAGAGACCTGTAAGGGAAGACCTGCTCTTTCATGCATGTGCTATAATTGATCCACACATCAGTCTAGAAAAGATAAAAAAATACTTCTCAAACTTTCTTCTGGTACCAAGATTCTCTTGCTCCACTGTGCAAGTAACAGGCCTTAATTTTAGCTTTGAACTATCTGGAGAACTGTTCAGCCTGTCCAGTAACCTCTGCACGAGTCTTTCACCGTGTCCCTATGAACTGCTCAGAACTGGACCATTTGACTGCTTCCTTATGCATGACCAAAGGTGGAAACTGATTGTGTGAGTTAACATTTTCCTCTTTCTTCCTATAGGACTTGTATCTGCCTCTGTCTTTGGATGACTCTGACTCCCTTGGAGATTCCATGTAAAGCGACGCGAAGCTAAAACGTCCCTATTGCAAGCTACGTTTAAGATACAGTAGAGTACTTCTGCCAAAATAAGCAGATAGGTGACTGGTGCTTTTCAAATCAGACAATGGACACACAGTTATATGTCATTTTTTTTCTGTGATTTATCCTCCGTGCCACAAATCAACACCTACCAGTCTATAGAGATAGAGGGATACCATTCTTCTAAGGTGCAAAATGGACCTTGCAAGCAATTTGGGGCCAATATGCAAACGATCCTGTGCATTTCCAGTTTTACTCTATTATTTCTTACTCTGCTGCAACTATGTAATTTTTCTAGTGAAAATAAAGTAGCGCCCCCAAAAGTGTGCAAATGGATCACTTGCTGACCAATCTGCAAGCTCAAGTAGAGCAAATTATATTCTCCCTCCACATGTCCAAACTGCCAATGTTTGCCAGCTCACCTGCTCCTCCTTTGCAGCCCTGGTTTTAGCATACTGACTATTATTGCTCTTATTCTTGGAGGGCGGGAAGGAAAACAACTTGCCAGTTTGATGCTTAGTATGCCAACAGAAGCTTGGATGAGATTAGGAATGATTGCATATACTAAGTAAAGTTAATAAAATAGCAATTCAAATATTGGGATATTTTTTTTTTAATGATTAAGCAAAAAAAAAAAAAAGTCCATCGGCTGAGTTACCTGGAGTGGAACACTTTTTGCATGTGATCCAAAGATACTGCTAGCTGGTAAGAAATTTTTATACCTGCCCTATGGTATCTCTCTATCTCTGTAACAGTAATGCCTTGTGAACAGCCAACACTGAAAACACTGTGAAAATTTGTTTTCAGGTTTGACACCCTATAGGTCACTTTTTATAGCAAAAAATCAATACACTTTTTATAAAGGAAAACCTTGTATCTGTGTTTTGGGAGCAAGGATTCAAGCTCCTTTTTTATAAAAACTGGTAATTTTCTTTTGTTTAAAAAACACATTCTGAAAAATCTACAAAAAAACCAACCAACAACTGCAGAACAGTAAGAACAACAAATCAGTTTAGAAATCTTGTCATCACTGCCAAAACAGACACATGTAGGGGGAAAAAAAAAAGGTCAATTCAAAATATTGAATGTTTTGATAGTTTTTGTAATGTTTAAGACTACATACTTGGTTTTTTACACTTCAGTATTCCTAACTATGGCCAGATTCTCTACTTATATAACAAATGGAATTTTGTGGTGTTCAAAAACCCATATTTTAAGAAATCCTTCTATCTGACAAAAACGAACTTATTGTATCTACAGAAACCTTCTGCTTTCGTTAATCAGTAATGACTCCTACAGAATGCAAAGTTCATCTATTCATGCAGGGCTGGTGATTTTTACTACGCCGAAGCTTTGTCTTAGGCTAGCTGGCATTGCCTCCCTTTCTCATGGGACAAGCTTTCGATGATTACAGAACTTTACCTAAATGAAATCTGTGCAATCAAATCTTTCTTTGTTGCTCTATTTGCCTTGGTTTCAACATGCACACCTGTCCCCTATTGCCTTGCAACCCCTTGTGATTAGAAAGCATTATAACATTGTGGTGTTTGATGCTACATGAATGCTGGGTTGTTCCCAAAGCCACTCCATGTTTTGTTTGCTTGCATTACAGGTATGAAACAATCTCTTCAGAGGTTCATGTGATGATACATATAATGCAACTTTAAAAAGAGAGTTATCTGAGAGAGGCCGGGATTGGGAATTATCAAGGGGTCAGAGTTATCATGCACCAAATTTGTATCCAGTAGTCTTAGTGCATGATCATTTCCACCCAGAGTTTTGCACAAGAAATCATTTGTCCCCACAAATAATTTAATTGAATAACTCTCTGACTACGTGACTGCTACGTGATCGTTTCACCTGTTGTATATAGAATCCTGGTTTTAGTTCAAAGGCTAAGGGCTCATGTTGAAGGTTTGTGGGGGGAAGGATGGGAGGCTGGACAAAGCATAGGTACAGTAGTCAGGACACCTTCATTCAGCCCTTGGCATTGCTAAATTTAGTGTCTAAACGGGAGCAGGTCTCTTAGTAACCCTGTGCCTCAATCTGTCTGTCTGTCCCTACAGGGACAATACTGTTCTACCTCACTGGGGTTTGTGAGGCCAAATGTTCGTTAACATTTGTAGTGTGCTTTCAGATCCTCTAAAAGAAGGTGCTGAAGTATTTTGGGAGCAGATTTGGTTATGGGTGCTAATTTTTGGCTGTTTGATCCTGTGGGTGCTACTGGAGACACTGGTCATGAGAAAATATGACTTTTTAAGCATAAAGATGTTAAAGGCCATGATTATGCTAACAAGATTATTCACCAGAGTTTGTGTCTTAGTAAAAGCTTTAGTGGGACAGACAGTTTGACATGCCCTCTCCTCAGTTCAGTTAGTAGAAATCTTAGAGTCCCTCCCTATGTCTCTGCCTTTCCAGGGACCCTGACTAGTAGTCATGATCCTGCCTGTTACAGATGATGTACTTGGACTCCAGTCAAAGGTGTGTCACTTTGGTGACACAGGCCATTCCTTTAATAGTCAGGTTTAGCATTTCCTGTCACTTTTCCTCTGAGTCTCTACTAAAGCAAGAGATCACCTTGAAATCACATCTAGCTTGTCTTGCTATTCAGTACAGGATAGTCACCACAGATCCACCAGGAAAACCCCAGGCTTTGATATCTATAAGCAGACTGAATTGCTAGAGCCAATGGTGGTAGGAAAGGAGTCTGAGATGTGCTTTCATCTAGTATCCATGAGTTCAGTTTGTGAAGATAAAGCAGAATCCCAAGCAGTGAATGAACCTTTGGATGGATGGTTGTTGAGGTGACTGTTGAGAAGTGGTTCCTTTCCTTCATGCCTGAAGTAGGGTTTGGTTATTTGAAGATGCTCTTCCTGGTGGGGCATGCTAAGGAATCACTGATGCCATCTTCCCGAGTTGCAGTAAGTGACGCATCTAATATCTGATCCTGCAAGTGCTACCTTGGGATTAGAGTTTTGTTTGCATGAGGATCATCTTACGGTGGGGCTGAGCCAAACAATTCCGTCAGGGAATTAGAGGGACCTTGAAAAGGCCTAAAAGAGGAAGGAGGAAAAAAAAAGTTCAGTGGGAAAAATAGCCATTCAAACCAGTAGAAGCCACAGAGAAAACAGGGTATGAGGTCAAACTCCCGAATTTCAAAAAGCAATTTTCTAGGTAGAAATGCCTGGGCAGCAGGAGAAGTCAGTGAGCATTTCAGCTGTAACATATAGTTAATTCTGTATTAATGCCAATATTGCATGAGTTCTTGTACAGAAATGCATGTGGAATGTTACCTACTTTAAAATTAGTTATCTTTGGCTTTGTAGAATCCCTAATATAGATTTGAATACAAAGAGAAACAATGCACAGGCATCATACCTTAGTCATTTAAATGTAGGGACAGCCCTAATTCAGGAAAGAACTTAGACATGCTTAAATTTTATCATGTGCTTTACTCCTGTTGATTTTTCACGAGATATAAGCTTGGGTTTGGTCAGAAAGCTTTTCTGAGTTGGAATGAATTATTTATTACTTTCAATACACTATAATAATTTCAGACCCTATGAGATCCTGGAGCAGATGATAACAATTCCACTACATACTCCAGAGTTTACCTTTTATATCTTTTTTTCTACTTTTACAATCACATAAAACTCCACAGGATATCAGGATTTGGCATATTAATTCTGCTATAAAAACTCTGTCTAATTTCCCTCATGAGGCCGCCTTTAGTGTTTTCATAGACTAATTGAATCATTAAGACTATATTGTTTTAAAACAATACAGTATTTAAAAACAAATTGGAGAGACTGTTAGAGTAGTAGAGGTTTTTTTTTCTCTGAAATCTTCCTTTATTCAGTATCCAGTGTATTTTAGCAAATTTGCATATAAAGTAAACATATACCTGTTTAAGATGTGCACTCATTAGGAAGGAATTAGAGCAATCCCCTAAGCATAGACTGTTGTATTTAGTACTCATACATTTTAGTGATGGTCTTGACTGTAGAAGATCAGGGCAATGCAGCAAAATCTTCAGCCTTGGGATTTTTGTCACTTGTAAAGCATTTATAATCCCGAAGTTTCTGGGTTAAATCCTCATCTGTTTTAAGATTTAGAGCTATTTCAGTTCCACTAGCTAAATAGCCAGACAAGATTCTACAACTTGAAGTAATTTTCAGCGAGTTTGGTAATGGGATTTTACCTTTGGTCCCTCTGCAGTGGGAGATGGAAATAGCTTATGCCCATTATTGTCTGTTTCCTATATCTGCACATTATTTACAATCTTCTCAGGGGCTAGAAACACTAATTGTGTTATTTTCACAGACAACAGAAAATAATTCTGCTTAGAAAACAACTTCTACATCTTTCTTTCATACTTAGCTAACACACACACATGCATGCAAAAAATCACACATACAGTCTAGCTGTTCTTTCTCTCTCATTTGCTTGAACAGTACTTTTGAAGAGGAAAAAAAAGGAGGTAGGACCAAAAATTGTGGCAAACAGCAAAACAATGTTACACCCAGGCATTTTTAATAGGAAATAATGGCAAAAAAAAAAGTGTTAGCTTCTCTTTATCTATATAGATACTGATGGCATTTTCTAGGATGCCTTGTGTTTGGTTTCATACCTTTGAGGTCAGTGCTGGTCATCTTGCTACTTTGCAGAACATCTTGTGCAATTGCTCCATAATGCCATGCTGAATCCCTGCAGAGATGCTGTTTCAGCGACAGCCATCCCTGGAAGTTGCATCTTCTCTGCAAGGGCAAAGTATAGACTTTACACTATCTGATATCTTCATTGCAGTGAGAGCATGAGTGTATTTTGTCATTGACTTCAAGGGTACCCCTCATCCATTCAAGGCAATTGGAGAGTTTTCTTTTACTGTAGTAGAGGCAGAATCATTTTTAGAGAAAGGAAGAAAAAAAAAAAACAAAGTAAAGTAGGTATAACATTAGTTCAGATAGTGTCTCCTCAAGCTAAGACAATCCATAACTAGAGAAAAGTTATCTAGAAGTGTGTTTACCACACATGAGGTGCTGTGATGACCAAGACAGAACAAAACAGCTTCTTTTTTCTAGTGGTGATTTAGGCTCAAATTTATTTTTCTGATTGCTGATGTGAGCAGGCTGGAACAGTATTTGGGACTGATGAGGTTCTTTGTAGAAGCAAATGGATGGCACAAGAGGAAGATCTGTCTATCCCAATAAAGAGTGATGTCAGTCTATGCAACAGGATTAGTGCTTTACACAAAACCCTAGATGAGATCCATCTGTAATACCACCTTGCTGTAATAAGACCAAGAAGGTTAAGACTTCAAGTGCCTTCCAACATGCTTTGGGCTTCAGAAGCAGGACTACACTTGTGTCCAGCAAGGCCTAGGTAAAAGTGGCCTTGACAAAGCGGGGCAGGACAGATTTTGATTCTTGAGCTCTTTAGCCCATCTTGCATTTATTCAACCATCTGTTGAAAGTTACTGTCTCTACAGTTTTCTTCTGGCTTATACCTCTGTCCAATCTGCACGAATCTGAGCAGGCCTCTCCATGGTATCTCAGGAAATGTTAAAGCTGAGTCTTGTGTCTCACAGTGCAGCCACTCCTCCTCACAGATTGTGGAGTGAACTGGGCTGGATTCTGCTGCATTAGTTATCAGTTCTGTCACTTAGGTATTCTTCACCCTCATTCTTTGCTCCTGGCTTAAGATCTAGTGTCTCTCATTCTGGGTGCTTCCAGGTAAAAGGCCAGGAGCAGCAATGTGTATAGACCCCTTGTTCTGTTTTGTTTCCTCTGGAACAGATCTAATCATTTGATGTTTGTCTGAAGGTCTGGGGCCAAGCTGACAAAACCCCCATGTTTTAATAGAGAGAAAGAGAAGATGCTTATGGATTGTAAATGGGTGAATGGAAAGGCTTTTTTTCAGTAATGCCATTGCGCAGCTGCTCTGACAGAACTCCAGTTGCAGGGTAGGGTATAAGTACTATGTCTGCAGGTGAAAATGTGGAGCTTTGGGCTCACAGACCACCCTCAGGACACTCTGTTTAGAGAAGGTTAAAAACACTGACACCAATTTTGAGCCAAGAGACAAGGTTCTCAGCAAATGAGAATCAAATCTAGTGGATTCAGCAGTGAGATTTCAGACCCTTTGGGATTTCAGAGCTACTGGTCTTTGGCGTAACTGTGGACAGATCCATTCTCCTTGGTCCATGGTGTACCAGGGCATAAAGAGCTGATTACAATACTTCCCTCCATCTATAGGGTGCTTTGACATAAGCTGATACGAAGAGCTATGGAAGAGCTTGCTCTTAAGATCTATTCATTACTCAGCAAAGTCTGAAAACCTTCTAGAACTAAAGTCCATTGTCTTTGGCAAGTCTTTTGGGGAACTCTGAGTCTCAAGCTATGCTGTAAAAAAGCTTTGTATTTTACTAATGGTGAAAAATAAACAAACAACTTTTATTTCTCCCCAAACCCATGGAGAAGCCTGCAACACTCCTTGAGCGCATGGCTATATCCACTTCCAGCAACTTAGTTCTCTCATCTGGACCACCTCTGGCCTGAACACAGACCCCTGCTGCCCATCTTCTTGTTACATGTACATGTACATATTGAGGGCAATTTGTGTTACTATTCAAAATGAGGGCCTTGTTCTTGTAAATGATGAAAAAGTCGAATGATTTCAGTGGTCTTCTACCATAAAAACAGTGGGCTGTTGTTGAAAGCTTTCTTGTTTAGAAAGTGTTCATGGCCAGATGGCTTCATGGGAAAGAGTTGCCTTTCAATTTCGTTGCTTAACGCACTTAGTTGATCTAACCCATTCTGGCTATTGCTCTGTATCTCAATGAACTGTAACACAGGACTCTTGAGCCATTTTAGAGTTTCCCAAGGTCTGACAGTTTATCACTTGAACAACTGAAGAAGGAGGATACCCAAAGGGAATTAACAAATCTTTGCAGTAAATAGAGTTTGTCAGCTGAAAAAAAGAAAGTTGGCACCATTAGAGAAAGGTGCCGTGATGGCCAGTGTCATGGGAAACAAAGAAAAAAGACTTGTTTCTAAGAGGAACGGTAGGGGGAATTTGTTAGGAGATATTTACCGAGTGATGAAATAAGCTTTAACTTCACAGAAAATCAAATGAAAGGGAGAGCATGAGGCACCAGTGCCACTGACGTGTGGAAGTGATAAAAGACAAAAGCCAAGAAATTCCAGGGACAAAGAAAAGGAGAGGCTGGGGCTAGCTGATGATATACAGCTTGGTTCTGGGCAGAAAAGAAGCAGAAGTTCCTGGCTGTGTATTGAAAGAGTTATTGCCCCTGCAGGTATCTAAGCCAGGACGCAGGCTGTGTGTCCCATTCCCAAAGGCAGAGAGAAGGTCACGCTTGGCCACAGGCAGGAGAACTTGGTTTGAAGTTCATCTCCTGCTCCTGTTTTAGTCTCCTGCCAGCATGTGCCATCCTATAACAGGGAAGGGAATATCCAACCCTTTGCTGAATGACAGCACCAACCTGTGGTTTGGTTTTATTTTTATTTTTATTCCTCCCAGTTAGATCAGAAATAGAAATGCATCAGTATGCCCTGGCATGGAGAAGGACAGGCCTGGCACACTGGGAACTGCAAGACACATGCAAGAGAGCAGTAAAGGCACCTCTGAACCTCCCAACCCTTTCCAGTGGAGCTCACCAAACTCTGGAAAAAGTAGCAACCTACTCACACCAGGATGAAAAGCCAAGATGGACTCCTGGAGGAGGTTACCTTGATTTGCTGTGCAGGCAGGGGGGCTGATGATGATATTGTCCATGAGATGCCCAGTCATGTATGTGAGAGCTGCTGCATTCAATAAGTCAATGGGAAGTCCATGCTGAACACAGAGATCTCTGTTTAACACGAGTTTTCTCTTGAGATCTTTTTCTGAAATTAAGTTGAGTTACAGTACTTGTGAATTTAATCCTAAAAGGCAAAACAACTGCCTTATCTGATTACATTTTTTGTTGTTTAGTCTCAGATAATTTTTTTTGGCATAAAGATTGCATCTCTTTGTCTCTGTAGATTGTCAAATGCTCGATATAACACAGGTGAAACTCAATACACCTAATTCTCTGCTGCTTTAAGCAGGCAGAAACTCCTCTGTAATTAAGGGAGCTAAATCCATTTGGTCCAAGGTTGGTCTCCTATTTCAAAGATTGATTACTGTCAATAATCCCTGAGTGATTGATTATTTAAGTGCAGATTCAGTTTCTCGGGTGACAGCTGCAGACTATGCAGAGAAAACCTCTGACCCCAGCAGTAAGGTGATCTCTTGTATGAACTTCTAATAGCAAGTTATATACGGGAGATATTTTGTATAGTTTTATTATAGATAATGATAAAATTGAAATAGTTTTCTTTGTTGAAATATCTTAAAACTTTTAGAATTGAAAATAAAACAAGGAACCTTAGCAGATCATGGTCTCTAAATTTTCTGCCTCTAAAGATTGTTGGCTTTCTCCCGCGTTACTCCCATTTACTCTACCAGTAGACAGGCCCTGAGCCCAGCAGGTTTATGGAAGCAGAAATAGCATTTGCCTTTCCTCCAGTATTTTTCTACTCTAGCCCCAACTAGTACCAAGCAGAATTGTTTGGTTTTTAGAGAAAAATATTACCAAATGTCTCTAAACATAAAAAGGAAAGTTCCGTTCATTTTAGGTGACTCATCTAAACTCAAGGCTGCTTTTGATTTTTATCCATGCTGGTTCTTCCATCTCTATTTGCAACAGTTATATACATAGGAAATAGAGATTAATTGGAGTCACGTTTGAACAGCGGGGTTCTTGTGGAGCAAAGTGGCATGTGCAGTCAGAATGAAACATGTTGGTGGCACTTGGTCAGTGTGGACCTGAATCAAACCTGGTTCTGAACTCCCAAGTTTCTGAAAAATCCAGGTGCTGAGTCAAACCTGGGAAAGTGGACCAAACGGGCCCCTGAGCTGCAGTCCAGGCCCAGTTCTTGAATTGAAATGAAGAGTTTTACCTTCAAAGAATCCCTGTGAAACATCTTGTGGGTTTTTTTTTTGTTGTTGTTTGGTTTTGGTTTGGGGTTTTTGGTTGGGTGTTTGTTTTTGTTGTTTTTTGTTTGGTTTTGGTTTTTTGTTTTTTGTTTTTAATTCCAGCATGGCTTCTTTTCCCAGTCTGCTTCCAATCATCACACAGCAGATATGGATGGGGTTTTAATTCACTTTTGTTTGCAGGTGGCAGTTGAAATGTAATGATATTCTGTCTTGCTCACATGCTGACCATGCAGTCACTGAGGGGTTGCAGAACACACAGCTTTTTACCCTTTTTTTTTAATTTCCCCCCCTATTTACAACATAAAAGCTTTTTCCATATTTAGTGTGATGTCTAAGGATGCATCTCCTTAAAAAGAATGTCTAGGGAATTAATTGCACTGCTAATTGGTGTTCATAGATAAGGTGAAGCAGAAGTATTGAATGTAAGAACAAGAAAGCCTGTGAGTTATAATTACATGCTGAATTCTGACATGTAAAATTGTTGTTATTTTGCTTCTTATTTAAATGATATGTGATCCAAGCAGCTTCATCACCGTGGCAGTACTAGTACAGCTGCGACCATCAATTTAGAAGACACCCAGGGTCTTTTAGAAAGGGGAAACCTGCTAGCCAAAATCTCCTTCCATTCTCTGAAATGACAACACATTCACCTCCATGACGCTCTGTATTTTATGACACTGCCTAGTCTAGAAGCACAGGGAAGGAGTATCAGCTTGCTGACTTTGCAGTTACTAGCTTTTGCCTATTTTCTTAATCACAAATATGGGATCACAAGCTAGGGCTAGCGGCTCTCATCACGTAAGCCTGAGTTCTTCACGCCATTCTTCTCTGAAGAGCACAAGCTGCTGTCGCTCATGGCCCTGTGTTCTGCAGCTCTCTCCAAGCTGCAGATCTGCCGCCAAGTTATGTTGAGGGAGGGAGATATGCAGCTGAACTGGAACCCGATCATGGATTACTGTCTTAGGTCATTCATTGAGTTTGTATGATTTCATCATTAATAACAAAGCTGCAATATAATATAACTGAGAGGCCACGATGTATTTTCTATTGTCATTCAGTGGGTGGGGGTTAGAGGGGCAGCCGGGTTTAAAGTTTAGCTGGTATACTTTAAACTCTGTACAGAACCTTGGAGGACACGTGGGTGGTAAGGGTTCACTTGTTATTTTGTTGGGATTGGTAAATTCAGTATGTTTTTTTAAATAATAAGCTATTTAATTAATGACATTGTACAAAGAAGTATTAATTTAAATGGTACTTTTGTTCTCCTAAAACAGATCTATCTAACTTTTCTTTTTGGCAAGCCTGCAGCAATGCTAATCATGTTGACTTTTGTACCTTGGGGGAGTGCGTGGAAGGGGAGGGGAAATGCTTTTCTCTTCAGACAGTGTTGCCCATAGTTAACTTTCTGCTTGGCTATATACCTTGAACTCCCTTTACGCTGAATTTTTATGTGAAGTTCTCTTAAAGGGACAGAACAAGCAGAGGTTATTCCAAAAGATCTCAACTGTATCATCTTGTAATATATTGCAGCTTTATGCCAATGATTCCTTGCTTACCTGTACACAGTCCATGCATGTTTTGAACTAATTTTGCATTCTCCATTTGTGGTGAGTTATTTAGCATTTTAACCACCTCTTGTGCCATTCAACTTGTACAGAAAACATTTTTATTGACGTTTTAAAGGGAGGGGGAAGAAAAGAAAAATCCCCTTCTGCTCCCTAGTTGTAGGTAGAACTCAGTTATTTAGCAAACAGATGTAGATGAGTGGTCGTAGTGTTAGAAATGTTAGCTTGCTCGTGAACAAGCTTTTGAGAGTAAATGCATGGTCCCGTACCTCTCTTTTCTTAATTAGCTCTTCCTTTCCTCCTGGAAAGATTCTATCTCTCTCCCTCTCTCTTATTCTGTCTTTGTCTCTCTCGTGGTTGTAAAGTACAGATTTGGGCATAAATAAAATGATATACAATGAGGTTTGAAAAGCAGTTCTCAACAGGTTCTCTCGGGGAACTTAATTTCTCACAGCTCCTTGCCTTGGCACTGATTAGACTCTAACTTTCAAGGTAAAAGAGATGGAGATCAGTCACCTGCTTGAACTGGGGAACAAGTTAAATCTTTGGAAGTTTGCGTCGCTAGTAAACGATGAGATCTTGCTGATCCATTGCAGCTGAGGCATGTGGCATGTGGTGTATTGGCCATGGCTTCCACACCTGGTTGTCCCACATGGGACTAGTCCTGTGGCCCTTGATTTGCAGAGTTTGCACACACTTTTTGATTTTCCTGGATATATAGTGGAAGGGAGTGGGGGTGGTATATATGAATTAAGTTGCTAGGCGTTCTGTAGACAATTCTTCCTCCACACTCCCAAGCTCTGAGTTGAGCATGCAGGGCTTACTGTTGCATAGCTGTGGTTCTGTTGGCAACGGAGGACAGAAAACAGTCGAAGTCTTGGAAAAGAGGGGGTCACTCACAGAGATGGACTTTGTAAGAAATGGACTTTAAAAATAAACCACAAAACCACAATAGGTACCTAGATCCACGCTTCTTTCCCCCGTGCCTCTTCTCCCTTTACAGAATTCCCTTTTGTTAGAAGGTTTGACTTTCTAAAAAAAATTCCCATTTTTGTGAGGTGTTGTGAACTGTTTTTGCTACTTGTAATAACCATCCCAGGTCTGAGTATTCTTGTAATGCAATGCCATGCAGCAGAGAACCTGTCCACTTTATAGCTTTGCTCTCAATATTTGTTAATCATTGTTTTCTCATCTAAATGTACATTTGCAAGATGTGTGTAATGTCATTTTCAAAAAATAAAATTTGGTTTCAATATTTAGGCCGATGAAAATCCTCTCCGATGCTTTTATTTGTCAAGTGTGCATTGACCAACTTGTAAATTATAGAGGTACTTGTTAATTTTGATTCATCAGCTTTCCCAAATTAGTCTCACTTGTACAAATGTAGCAAAAAGACTGGGGAGGAATTTTTATGGCACTGAATTAAGAGCCATATCTCCCTGACTGAAACTGTGTAAAGCCCAGCCTTGACTAAAGTGATGAGCTCAGTGTGGGTCCCACTGCAGGAGATACAGTGCAGGTAAGGGCAGCTCTTTCTCTACATGCAGCACTTCAGTCAAAACCATGGATTCAAAACAGCAAGATCTGTCCCTCATCTGAATTCTATCTTGTCATCCAGGGCCTCGGCAAGGCCTGTATGGTCTCACATTATCTTTGGGAAGTCTGGTGAGATTTGAGAGACATCCTGTGTTTGTCCCACCTTCCCCCACAGGCCTGAAAAAAAGTCCAAGTTCTTCTTTCACAGCTACCCTGTCAGAACCACAGTGAAGACAATAACATTCTTCCTTGTAAGCCTGAAAAATGTTAATAAGGGTTAGACCTCCTCATTTAATTATACAGCACAAGCCACTTTGCTGCTTGTTTCTGCTTCACATCTGCAGAATCAGAAGTGAGTGGGGTGAGTCAGCTCTGGCCATCCCTGCCATAGTGCAAGCTGCTGTGAAAAGCCCAATGTTTTGTGCTCAGATGGAGTCCTTAAGCCTTTTTTTCCCTGTGGTCACTGCTCGTCAGCCCAGAGAGGGCTGTGCTCTTTGCCCTGTAGATCCAGAGGAGATGCTCTGCCAACTGGCAAACAGCATGAGGGCTGCCAACACATCGTCCCGCTTGGTCAGTTACTGGCACCCACGTGTGATTATCGTGCCATGCTTGGACAGGCCAGAAGCAGCACAGAGAGTACAGTTCTGTTTGCAGTGAAAGACCAAACTAAAAAAACTGCAGTTTTCAGAACAAAACCAGTAGAACAAAAACCACCCTAAGACCAGCCTTTATCTGAATTGTGCACGACCTGAAAGTGAAGCAAATGTTATCAGAAAAGCAGAACAAGTACTTTAGAAAATACTCTGCTTGTGTCTTTACGCCTCCCAAGAGCAAACAAAGCACACTGGTATCTTTTCTAGAGGCTATGCATTAGGTGAGGTCAATAAAAACCATAAGAGGTAGTGCTTCTGCCTGTGGAAAATTGTCTGAGAAACAAGAGTTTTCAAACCCGCAGCCTGCTGTGTGCAGCTGTCAATCACAGTGATCCCAAGAATTCCAGAGAGCATTAAGAGGAAACTTAGACAGCAATAGTGTGGCACCAACAACTCACACTGCAAACCAGTGGGAATGATGCTGCTGCCATAGCGTGAATCCCACCAACACATAGGACAATACTTAGGACTTATAGTCGTGTAAGTGAGAGCAAAACTAAGTTTCCAAATCCAGCGCGACATCAGCCTGGATCTACACAGAAACACACATCAGGGATGTGAATATGTTGTTTCGTCAGAGCAGCAAACCAGTGTTTGTTTCCAAAAGCTCCAGGTTCAAGTGCCTTTGGCCTATGCAGTGTCAGTCATCTGGACTGAAATAAATGTTTTGGCCCAGTTGGAAAACCTTAGGCTGATCTCTTGACCCAGCTGCCATTATTTGATGCTGTTGCTCCCTGTACAATCTGGTTCCAGTTAAAGAAAACATACTTTTTGCCTGTCGGTCTTGTCAGCTGTGAAAAATCCAAGTTTTCTGTGGTTGCTGGCTTTGGGTTGCAGCCTAAAATATGGCAGACAGATCCATGAGTAACAGAACATTGACTGGGCTCTGTCACCTTAGCTCTGTGATGAACGCAGCTGTAGCATCAACTCTGCAGCTCAGGGTTTACGTGGTGATGTTTAATCTTACCTTTTCTGTAAATAAAACACCTTTAAAAGTCAACAAATCTAGATCATTTACACGGTGTCTCCTGCAGTTGGAGCTCTGTCCCTTGTCCTCCACTGGAACCATCTGCTCCCCCACCCCAGCCTCTCCTAAACGCACTTACACTTCAAAGGTATAGTTGTCTGTGCAAGTGTCACCTTTACCGTGATGCAAGCCCTTCCAGACAGATGTGACTGTTCAGATTTCCACTGGAAAAAGAGTCCAGTACAGCTGTTTGGGTTTTTTTTTTAAACAAGGCTCCAAAGTAAATGAGAACTCCAAAGACTTCAAGTTGTATTTGTGATCTTGTTAATGAGTAATACTCACCTGGGCCCCACACATGGCATCAAACAACTGACTCCTTGTGTTATTCTCTATATTATTAACTGTGCATGTGCAAGGGAGCAGGAGTCATGTTTTATGGAGTATGGCTTCAGTTACAATATACACGCCTCTGTCACTGAAAGTAGCAACCATCATTCATTGTTTGTCTGTATTTTTTATTCACAAGTAGGTCTACAAAATTTAAAAATTCCTGTGGATGTTTTATATAAATCTGTTCACCCTGAGATCCCAGAAACGTTCAGCTTCACGAGTCCAGTACAGCTGTTTGGGTGTACCAATACTAATATTTTGGTTCAGTTTATAATGCTTTTTGGGGGTTATATGGTGGGTAATGAGGCACTGTGTGCCCCCAAATCCACTGATCTTTCTGGGGGTGAAAAGCATGAAAGATCTTGCATACTATATTAATTTTTGGATGACACAAGCAAGCAGGAACACAGTTACAGTGTCCTGCTCACAGTCTGAATCCAGCAGGATAACTGGAGCCTGCAAAACCTGCAGGGAAGCACCCCTCACTGAAGAAATCCCAGTGCCAGCCCAGTAGTGACATCCCTCCCCGCTCCTGGCCATACTCCAGTGTCCAGGCCACCAGCTACCGCTGGTTTTCCTGGAGCAGTTTGTCGTGGTACCTTCTCCCTCCTGCTTTGCTTAGAACAGAGTCCACCTGCCGGGTCACCAGTGTGGCACAAGGTGGTGGTAAATGTGAGAGCCAGGAAAGGATATGAAGTCAGACAAATCTGCTGCTTCCTCATGTTGGAAACCCATTTATTTTAAGCACAGGTCTTCCCACAGTTGGTGCACCCAAACAAGTGTTGACAGTTGAACAGCTGTTTGGACAAGATTTCAGTTGTTTCTTCTGACAACTGTGTTCCAGCCACAATGTGTGTGTCATCTTCTAGTTCAAATGTTGAGACTGTGCTTTTAGCACCCACATACAGTCATGGGAAGTGCCATTAAGCTGGTTAAACCTCTATTCTTCTAGTCACTCTGAGAGAGTGACAGCCAGGAAGGCAACCGGAGCTGAGGAGAAAAAGGTTGTTTCCGAAGGTCCCTGGCAACACGTCAGTTCGGTGACACAGGCTGCCACTCACAGCACTGAGGCTTCCCAGCAGGTTTACTACTTTTAATGGTACGTGGAGACTGAGGAGGATTTTAGATCACTGGAAATGACATCCAGCATCTGTGTTCAGATCCTGGCCTTCCTGAGCCCAAGGCAACAAACCCTGAGTTTGATCACTTTTCTTAGATGCACCCTTCCATAAAATCTTGTGATGTAAAATGTTTCTCTCAGAGGCTGGCTGCTTGCTGCCCTGTAGACCACACATCAGCCAGTGTTTGTCCATCTTCTAAAGCAGTGATGTCCAAATGCATACAAGCATTCATAAGCATGGGAAGATCCTGAGAGCTGTGAAAACACATTAGTGGTCTAAACATCCTAGTGGCACCACTTCAATTATATCAGTGCTTTATCAGTCCCATGAGATTGACTTGAATCTTCGGTTGCTTTAAAAGCTTATGACCACCTGGACACAGGTGATGTGATGAAGAGCCTGTGTACATCATCCAATGAGGCATGGTGCAGAGCTTCCACCTGTGCAACACCAGCTTGGGTCCTGAGAGCAGCAGGGTTCCCCTGCAGAGCTGGTGGCTGCAGCTCTGCACTGATGTGACCTCGGTGCCTTCAGGACACAGGGTAGGGTCACTGCAAGGCTGCTGAGGCTCTTGGCAAAGAGCACAGGGACCAACCAGAATGACCTTCTTCCCACAGGCAACATGACCTCAGGTTTTCAATTGCTGGTGGAACAAGGGAACTTAATTGCTCTTTTTGGGGACAGGAAGGGGACAAAGATGCCATTCTCTGACATGCATGGCCTCAGCTTTGCTGAAAAATAAGGTGGCAAAGCAAACCTAAGCTTTTATTAGCACAGTACAGCAGCCTGATTGTAATGATCAGAAAAACTTCCCACTGAAGATGTACACAGCCAAATCTGTAATAGCCTGTAAATTATGATTTGTGCTATATTGCCCAGAATGGTGACCAGCATCTACAGCATTATTACAGCAATAAAGTCTTGATTCTAAATTAACAGATTACCAGCCTGGCCTT
Source organism: Pedionomus torquatus (assembly GCA_013398155.1). Lineage (NCBI taxonomy): Eukaryota > Metazoa > Chordata > Aves > Charadriiformes > Pedionomidae > Pedionomus > Pedionomus torquatus. The sequence goes on along the minus strand of VZRU01000063.1, from coordinate 90,482 downwards.
TGGAGAACAATGCATTTGTGCACCCAGGCAAGAAAATCGTTGGAAGACTCTGTTTTGTCACAAATTGTTCATGCTTTAATTAAGAAGTCCTCATCAGGGAAGAAGATAACTATGAGATACATGAGGGGAGGAACACACTTGATCTATAATGAAATCAACTCTCAAATGAGGTCGCCCACCCATGTACTACTGTGCACATGCAGCAGGCTGATGAGCCAAACGCAGTGAGATGAGGCCAAGCTTTTGTAGCTCTGCAAATGAGTAGGTTGTTCTTTGGGTGGGAGGGGAACTGAAAGGGGAGGCAGTGCAGTTACGTGCTGGAGGACTTGAGAATAAGTGCAAATGTGTCCTCCCGTGCCCTCCTCACAGCTCCTTGTAAAGGACTGTTTCTTTACGCTAGTGTCTCACGATGAAGTGTTGCAGAACAGGCTCACGGGGGCAAGTACACATCCCCCTCATGGCTTACTCCATTAAAGCAGAAACCAAAAAAACACCCTTTTGTCCCCTTGACACAGATTTAGATACAGAAAAACAAGCCTGCCCTTAATATCCTGAAATGTTTAAACAGAAATAACTCAAGATACTCTACTGCTGGTCAAAACAGTAGACCACCTGTGACTTTTTAAAATGTCAGGCAACAGCACTAGGAAAAAAGTAATTAGACCAGTAGGCTACAACTCAGGAGATGTGGTTTCAACTCCTGATATAACCACAGGTTTCAGTGTGACCTGGGGAGTCACCTATAGCCACTGCCAAAACAGAGGGTAATGCCCTCTCAGATGCCTGGAGAGGCTCATAGTGTTGTTGCAGTAGCAGCATCCCAAAGACCATGAGTGACACAGCAAACATGACGAATCCCCTTCCAACTCCTCCTAATGTTAAATAAGGCTTTGATTTAAACCTCTTCCAGAGGGGCACTGCTCATAGAGGTCTCAGCTGCTCAGATGGAGAAGGGAAAACAGTTCAGCCTGAGAGCTTTTCTCATGACCCTGAGACAGGAACGGCTTTATCCAAATCCCACCGAGAAGCAAGAGTGCTACAGGCAATGTTTTAAATATTTAATGTTTACACAACACTCAGAATACAAATGACAATTCAAAGAGAAGGGAACTCCTGTCTTCTGTAAGCTCCTCGGGGAGTTTTCTCTTCATGTGTGTTTTTCAGCATGATTGACGGCTGCCTACACAAATGCTAAATGGCAGCGTATCATGTTTCCTGTGTGCCTCAAAAAACATCTGTCTCGCTGCCCTTCTGCAGGGCCCTTGCTGCCAGCATGAGCTCCGCACCACCATGGAGAACATCTGTCACGGCACTCGTGAGGAAAACCCTGCCTTGTTCATGGGACCAAATAACTTGCCCAAGGCCATGGCTGGCTATGGAAGCAGCCCCATCCTCTTCCTCCAGTCTGTGACATTTCCCTCTCAGAACACTGCTGAGCATGGGATGAACCCAAGGGCTGCATGATGGGGACTCTCCTGGGCCTTCGCAAGGCAGGCAACAGGCACTGCCCATAGCACCACCATGCAGAAGAGGCAAATCCCTGAAGTTCAACCCAACTGCAAGGTTCTGCACATGGGTCAGGACAATTCCAATCATAAATACAGGCAGAGAACGCGCAGAGAATGGAACCAGAGCAGCCCTGAGGAGGAGGACTTGAGGGTGTTGGTTGATGAGAAGCTCAACACAACGCAGCAATGTGTGCTTGCAGCCCAGAAAGCCAACAGCATCCTGGGCTGCATCACCAGCAGCACCGCCAGCAGGTCGAGGGAGGGGACTCTGCCCCTTTACTCCACTCGGGGGAGATCCCACCTGGAGAACTATGTGCAGCCCTGGGACCCCAATGTAAGAAGGACACGGACCTGTTGGAGCTGCTCCACAGGAGACCACAAAAGTGATCTGAGTGTTGGAGGACCTCTCCAGAGGACAGGCTGAGAGAGTTGGGGCTGTTCATTCTACAGAAGGCTCTAGGGAGATCTTATATCCCTTTCCAGTGCCTAAAGGGGCTACGGGAAAGATGGGGAGGAACTCTTTTATGAGGGACTGGAGCAATGGAATGAGGGGCAATGGTTTTAAACTGAAAGACAGGAGATTTAGTTAGACATTAAGAAGGAATTCTTGACTGTGAGAGTGGTGAGACACTGGCCCAGGTTGCCCAGGTTGTGGATGATCCATCCCTGGAGGTGGTCAAGGCCAGGCTTTGAGCAACCTGGTCTAGCAGGGGGTGTCCCTGTCCAATGATCATAGAATGGTCAGAGTTGGAAAGGACCTTGAAGATCACCGTGTTCCAACCCCCCTGCCATGGGCAGGGACACCTCCCACTAGACCAGGTTGCTCAAA
>VZRU01000063.1:26771-87588 GCA_013398155.1 Pedionomus torquatus | reverse complement strand
CATCCCTGGAGGTGGTCAAAGCCCCATCCAGCCTGGCCTTGAATGCTGTCAGGGATGGGGCACCCACAGCTTCTCTGGGCAGCCTGTTCCTCACCACCCTCACAGCAAAGAATTTTTCCCTAATATCCAATCTAAATCTCCCCTCTTCCAGTTTAAAGATCCTTAAATGATCTTTAACATATTACACTTTTATCATGCAATGATCCTTGAGTTCCCTTCCAGCTCTAGCCACCCTGCGACCCCACACACCGAGCACCCGCAGACGGCGCCGCCCCGGCCGCCNTAGGAAGCGGCGGGGGCTCGGAGCCTCGGGAGCTCGGCCGCCTCCTCCGGGCCGCGGAGCTACTCCCCAGAACTTAAACGGCTGCTGGGCCGCCCTCGGCAGAACGGCCCCGGGGGCCGGGAGCTGCTGTGGAAGGGCCTCCCCGCACAATGGCGGTGCGGAGCACTCTAGGTCAGCGGGGAGGTGATGAAGCGGCAAGTGGTAGCCTTGGTTTATCTCGCAGGGGAGGGTGTGGGATGCCCTCCCCAGCCACCACCTGCACAAGCCCCCTCAGACCCGTGCAGGGGCCTGCTCCCAGTTGCGAGGCTTAGGGCTCACCTCACCCTCCCTCACCCCCTCGCCTCAGCAGGCCTTGGGTGCCCGCATCGGGCTCTGGCGCTGCTCAGGGTCTCACTGGGGGTTGCAGGGTGCGGCCATGGCTCCCGGCCTCTGAGCCGTGAGCTCGCTTTCCCTCCAGAGCTGTTGCTGGAGCCTGGAGGGGAGCCGGGCTCTGAAGGGCTCACAGGCCCTGTTTGTGTCTGGCCAAGAAAGTCCTAGGACCATTCCCTCAGGCTGCGTCTGCTCCAGGACCATGTTCCTTTGTTAATCTTCAGTCTCCTTTCCCCCTGCAACCACCCTGCCTGAAAAATAACTCCAAACACCCACTTCGTATCTCTTTCAATGTTTAGAAATTTTTTCTTATGATTGTGGTTAAGGTAGTTGTGTGATAAATCCTGCCCTGTAGGCTCAGTAGGGCAAAAGTTCTGACAGGTGTAGCCAGGCCCAAAGCACAGCCCCTCCTGTGCCCTCTGTTTTAGGGGTTCCCTTCCCACCACTCAGTGCTGTGCTGAGAGTTCCACACTGTCCAGGGCGAATCCCTCCCTCCAGTTCCTCCTGCCATTTGTGCTATGGCAGAATGTAGGAAAGAAGCCGGTATCAAAATCCCAAGAGGAAAGGATGAGTGATCCAAATTTAAAATGCTGTTGTTAAGCAGAATCAGAACTCAGCTGGATATGCAACTCTGAAAGTTTTTCGTGAATCTTGGTTAGTTTTCGGATTCTGCCTCTTGGGCTCTTCTCTGTACAAAACTGCTTAAATTAGAGAGAGTAGAGTAAACATGTAGGATTTAAGTAGAATCTCTACTGGAAACCACTTAATGTTTTATTTAAAAATTGCCCCATGAAATTAAGTGAATAATAGATGAATGTAGTTCTCTGGTGGGAAACAAGAACCTGACAGTGGAGTGTATTTGTGCGGCTATGTACAGGTTGTAGGCTTCTGTGATAGTCATGAGTGGGGCAAAGCCACCTAGATACCTTGCACTAATAGCTCTTCTGACAGGCATGAGAACGGCCGTTGAAACAAAAGAATCTGGAACTGGCCTGAACTGTGAAACCAGAACATCCTTTGGCATGAAGAAGACCCTGCTATTGCATCCTTTGTGAAGAGAATGTCTCCATAGGAGCAGCTGTCCTCACTGAGGGTTGGGTGGGAAGGGAGGAACAATGCTTGGTTCTAAATAGCACGATGCTGCAAAAATGGAATTAATAAAATACAGTAGCTTTGGACCACAGCCTGTTCAAAATTGGCTGCTTCTACCAGCTTTGAGCATTGTTCAGGCTTGTTACAATCTTGCTAGTGTTTGCCTTGTTCAGATCTCAGAGATAGGGCAGCCCAGGCTGAGCTGAACCAGATGCAAATAGCAAATGTGCTACATTTACTGCTTGGGATGAAGGGTCACATTGCTCCCAAAGGCTTATCATTTGGTCACTACAGTTCATTTATTCTAGTAGCTTCAATTAATGTTGATACCCACTGGCGTCCTGACTTGGAGCACTCCTTAACCATTTTAATAACTGTTCAGCCGTGCTGTCCATTGTCTCAGTAAGCCCAGAGCTGTGCTGTGTATCCTGCTAGGGGACAAGCCCTGTCCTCTCTGCGGCTGTGAGTGATTCTGCGTTAGGCAGAGCTGGAGAAGCACTGATTAGGCCACATGCTGCAGCCTGGGCTGTGCTGTAGGCCATGAGGTCCCGTGGCTCCAAGACAGAGGGGTGTCACAGGTGCTTTTGGATGTAGGGTTGTACAGATGGTAAGGTGTTTGCTTGTTGGGGAGGGTGTGTATTTATGGAGGTATGGGTGGGTTCTAAGCATAAGGGGCAGAGCCAGGTGCTGAATGTGCAGGTAAGTGGGAACTTATGAAATGCCTTGTGAAGGAGCAAATTCAGTTGTTTACTTGTGCTGTGGTGTGTCTTGACACAAAGGGCCAGTTCTGGGCTTTTGTCTGCAAGCTGAGGGTGCAAGCATGAGCCAGGTATGGAAAGCAGCAAGTCTAGAGCAGAGGAGTATGGTGGGTCACTGCTCTGGGAGGTGTAAGCAGGCTGTGCAAGTCAACAATGGGGAAACCAAGGACACCTGGAGATTCAACACAGTCATTGGTGTAGACCAGCCTACAGGAGTGTGTGATGGTGGTGCTCAGTACATCTCTAGTGGGGGGGCTAATGGCTGCCTGGAACATCCAAGGATTTCAGGTTGGAAGGTTAAACTGTCTGCAGTAAGTGAGACCTTTTTCCAGACTGCAGCAGTGTGAGCATGTCCCACTGAATTACAAGTTTTTTTTTTGCCATTGTTCTACAGTGAGACCAGAGCTGTCTGATTGTTTTTGGTTGCTGCCTGTCTAAAGGAATTCCTGTTTCTGGCAAAACTTCCAGCAAAAGCAACTCCTTAGCCCAGAAAAATTGCATACAGTTCTGGGATTACACGACCATATTCAATATTCATATGAAAAAGTTTTCATGATTTTGTTCCACATTGGATCAAAGGCAGCTACTGTGAGAACATGTCTATATAAGCTGTCAATATTTATTATCAGCTTGCAAAAAGTAGAATTTTGTTGTACTTGCAAGGGATTTTTTATGTTCTTCTCTGCACTGTGCAAGTATGCGTGGTATATATAGGCAGACAACAGCTTTTTATTATGACTTAAACTCTGGTCTACTTACTCGGTCACGAATTGAAAACACATGGCTTTAGTATGTAGGGCGTTTTTACTCATTAAATGCTGAAGCTGTAGTGGCAGTTTCCAGGAACTTTCTGTCCAAACTTCAGCATGCCTTCAAAAGGAAGTTGGGTAAGTGCTTTATAGGAGAGCAAACAGTCTGCAGCGAACCTTGCAGTACAGGAATTTATTATGCTACTTAACACTTCATCTTCAGAGTGTTTTCTGGATGTAACTCATCCCCTGAGATCCAAATTTGCTTAGTCAAATAGGATAATTGCCGAATAGCAAGGTTTGGGAGACAGAATGAACTTATTTGTAAACTTAGACTACTTATGTTAAAATAAGGAGGACTACATGGAGGAGGCAAATTAGGGAGAATATTTAAAACTGGTACAAAAGAAATTTTGTAATTAATTCTGAAATGGTGTTTGTTCAAAAATCTGGCTACATTTACTAAAATATGAATAAAAGCCACATAACAGTAAAATAAAGGTATTAGAACCCTCAAATGAGGGGAAAAAAATATGTAAAATTAATCCAAATGTTTAGGATTTACCCAAAATGAAATTGTCTCTGAGCAGAGTATGGAGAGAAGTTTGTTTCTCCAAACCTATTTCTTAATGAGAATTTATTTTTATTGTGTTATTTTTCATTATGCCACAGCACAGAGAAATGTAGTATTTTCTGAGTTCTAAACTGTGTCGTCATCACCCCCTTGAAGCAATGTATCTTCCTTTACTAGCACAGGGAGAAGAGCAAGATGGGACAAGTGCTTGAGTGAGGATGGGCAAGCTCATGATGGATTGGAGACCAAGAGAGCTGGTTCACAGTGGTGCAGAGTCCAGGAGCACTTCAGCCTCCGTGGGGACCTCTGGAGTCTCTCTTGTGCCTCTCCCAGATGGGGCTTCTTCATCATTCAGGCTGGTTTTTCCTCCACAAGTGAAACAGAAGCAGCAAAATTAGGCAGTTCCAGAACAGTCAAGTCAGGAGACAGTACCTGGCAGGGTGTGAGCCGTCCCTGTGGTTGCAGGGTCAACGTAGTGCTCAGAGTCAAGGGCACGAAGCCACTCTTTGGATTTTGTTGCATCGCCTGGTCTGTGCTACCCCATCCAGCTGTGAGTCCCACAGAAGCCCTGGGCGACTCTTCTCCATGGCCTGGATGAAGTGTTATCAGAAGGGACGCACTGAGGCAGAGACATTGACACTGGCTTTACTCAAGTGAGCAACAGTGTACAGCCTAATAAGGAATACATTATTTTTTTCCATGGTGCACATTAATCTGCCCTGTTTTCCATGCAAAAAAAAAATGACTGCAACTCTTGCCAAACAGCCTCGCCTCATCTCCTTCTCTAAAAGTTCATTCACAGTTACAGCCACAGTCACAGCTGACAAACGGTTTAGTGGGAGTAAACAAGGCTCTGCATTTTGGGTCAGCTCGGAAGGTTCCTTGGTGTCCTTGTGACTCACCACTGGAAGGGTCATCCTGAAACACACACACCCCCCCCAGTGATGTGATCTTGGTACAGTCCAAAGAGTTTCAGGTTGAGGAGCTGAGAGGATCTTTGTTTGCAGGAGTCATTCTGGAGTTTGATGTGCCTCAGAGCAGGGACAGACCTCAGCCAGGTAAGTGTCAGAGGCAGCCTGAAAACTGGTATTTATTTCATTTGCACCTTTATCAACAGGATGAAAACTCTCTGTATTACTAGTACTGGGCACTTCAGCCAGCACAGTGAGAAATTGCCTTTGTCTCCCGCAGTAATGGACATTTCTTTCAGAAAGGCACATCTCAACTGCATGCTAACTCTGAGCCGTGCGTTCATTGTGATTTATTGCAAAAGCACAGTTGCTCTCATTTCTTCTGGGACAACCAGTCTAATACTTGTCTTCTCTCTACAGGCATCATTAACAGTTATACCAAATACAGGGGCCAGACTGATAAAGTGTGATTTGATCTCAGTGCTCATATACTTCCATTCTCCGTACTGTCTCTGATCTTCCAAAATACTGTTGGTTCTCTCTCTGGATTCTTTCATTATGAAATTCAAGTGGGTATTTTACTTTTTCTGTTGTTGTCGTTCTTGTGAAGGAGATATCTCTTCTTTTAGACACATTTTTAGTATTTAAAAAAAAAAAAAAGTGGATACATAAAATGATAGAGCAGCCTGATGGAGAGTTACCCATTACTTTGCCATCATGGTCTTTTTTAAAACTAACTTTTATGAAAAGGCAGAATGGAGAGACACTGGAATTCTGAAGAAAGCTGTTTCCTGTGCTGTCAGCACAAAAGCTTAGCTTGAATGAATCAGCTGACAATTGCTGTTAACATTTTCTTTAGAGCTTGTTATAGATCTCTTTACTTGGATTAATGTTAACTGTAACAATTGGCATCTACTGTACTATTTTTTTTTTAATTCAAAACTGTAATTGTACCTCCCTTTAGTTAGCTGCAGATCTGTCTTGTCTTGAGCCTATAGTAGAAGCTACTAAAGGTCATGTTTTTTGAAGTATGCAGATACCTGCACACTTTGGAAAATCCCATCTGCCTGCATTTCTTTAAAAACATGTCCCATAGATGCTTTGTACCCTCGCTAAAAAGAGAGAGGTTGTATTAGTTTAGCAAAGCGATCATGATGTACTAAGACTGGATGCCCTGCAATACAGGCATCCAGAACAGGACTCCTTCCAATAGAGAAACAAAGTGGCAGCATAAAATGAGCAAGTGGCAATTGCTGTCCTGCAACAGAAATGGCTACCCTGAGTATTTGCTTCTGAGTCCTGGTGTGCTCACTGTGCTGGTGCGTGGTTGTTCAGAAAAGCGTTTTAGTCTTGTGTGTCAACTGCAGGCTAATGTGTGCATGTTGATCTGTAGTGGTGTATATTCAGCTTTGTACTGGCTGCTCCAGGAGTCAGAGACCCTCAGAGTCCGGATGCGTGGAGAGTTTTGAATTTCTGAATGCTGGCTGAGATCTAGCAGGGGACTTGAGCATCAAGTGGCATCCCCTTGAGCAAGGGACAGAGGCAAAACCCTGGGGCCTTAAAGCTAATATGGAATCTAAAAAACTTGATTCACCCTGTTGCTTAATGCCTAAACTGTTAAATCCCACGCGTGCCTATTGCTCATGGATTGTGCACGCCCTTAACTTAGTACATGCTTGGTACAAGAGAGCTGCTCGATGCACCAGGGATTTCCACTTGTGACTGCCAAGAAAGTTGTGCCCTTCAGGGTCTTGGTGCAAGAGGCCCTTCAGCAGTTTGCTTGTTATGTGTGAGCAGGACTGAGCCACCCACAAAACACAGTGGCAGAACACCCCACTTCTCTAGTACGGTTGAAGGCAGTGAGGCAGTGCATGCTGCTTCTTGACAGCTGTAGTCTCTGCCTGAGAGCACTTGCCAAGAAGTAATTTTGTTTGGGGTGAGCAGCAAGGCCACTGGCCTCCTCTCTGGAGACTGACCTTGGTGCCCAGCTGCAGGTGCTTCCAGCAGCAGGGGTGCACAGCAGGGGAACGTGAGCTGGGAGTCTGGCTGAGCTTAGTCCTTCCTAGCCTGGTCCTTGCCAGCATTCTGTTGAATTGCAAGAAAGGAGCCCTGGGCTTTTGCTTGTGCATCTTTGAGCATTTTAGCCACTGAAGGTTTTACCTGGAAACCTATCAGTTGGAGGCAAAAGTCTGCTCTGCTGCTGACTCCGTTTCTTTTTAAATCTTTGCCTTTGCCCAAGGGGAGAGAGAAAATGGTTAAAAACTATTGTACAGGCAACTACACTGGGATAAACTCTCACAAAAAAGACAAGGAGGGGAGAGAGGGAATAAAGTCAGGGTTTGCACTCTCTGAGTGTGTTCTGCCAGGATTTTGAGTGGCTTTGACCATGAAATCACCATTGTACTGCTGAGTAATCCCATGCACATGTGGGTGTTGATCTCATTCAGTTCTCAAGCTGAAAAGATCTCACATACCTGGCCATAAGCCTTACAAATTCAGCTTCTTTCTGCTGGTGGCAGATGGACTCCTTCCCCTTAAGGCATAATCACCTGTAAGTGCAGCTTTTCTTGGCACTTCTTCTCAGCTGTCCAGCCCCAGCACCATCAGTTCATGCCCTGAATGCTGGAACAGTTGTGCTTGTGGGATGAGAGCTACAGTATGTGGTTAGCCAGCACCTCGTGCCCCTCGTGCTATTGCTGTACACTTGTAGTATGCTGAGAGCATGCAATAAAACTTGCAGGGAGAGCATTGCCATCCAAACTGACTGATAAGCCTTAGGACCATAGTCATTAATTCTGGACCGGGTGCTGTCACATTATCCTGTGCAGGCAATTTGATTCATATTGAATATGCTCTTACTAATGTGATTGCATATCCATGCTACAGATTTAATGCTGACTTTGTACTTCTATATTGGTTTATGGAGAAGAAGGGAGGATACCCAGTTCAGCATAAAGACTCTAGTGCAGTCAGTGTGTTTAACTGTTTAAAAGAAATTGAATGAGTAAATTTCTCTAGTAACAATGTTCTGTATTAATGGGTCATGATGCTTCAAATGCACATAACAGCCACAATCACAAAATCACAGCTCGTATGAAGTGTAAATTTCAATTGCTTTGAATTCTCCCACACTCTTAATACAAATTTGCAAAGTCACTGCTTTGTGAGGATCTGTGATCATTCTGCACAGGAAGAGGAGGCAATAACCTTTTCCAGCTGGAGCCCTGGAAGTGCCTTTAATTAGTTTTACAGAAAACCAGTTCAGAGTAATTTAAAGCTCTTGGCTGCAGGGCTGCTTTTTTGGAAGTGCTCACTGACTTGGTTGCTGTGAAGCAAGCTATGAGTTTGGAGAAAGAGATGTTTGGAAGAATATTAAATTATGTTTGCAAACAGTTAAATACTTGAGTCTGTGTTTTGCTGTCACAGTCCAAACAGTGGCTTTGAGGTTTGGTGGTAAGTCAGTACCAAAAGAACAGAGTTTAGAGTTGGGAGGTGTTTTTGCATTGTCAAGACAGGCGCACAACTGCAGTTAAGGAAGACTAATCCCAGAACCAGGCATTGGTTATTATTATTATTGGTAAGGCTACTGTTTGCATGAAGCGAAAGTGAGCTTGGTACCTGCAAAAGGATAAAAATCTTTAAAACTGGGATGCTACCCCAGAGCATGGTGTATGCTGTGTATATTCTTTCTGGCATCCCTACATGGTTTTCCCAGAGCGGGGCTCCTGGAAGAGCAGGAATGTGATCCTGAGGCTGGGGTGTCTGGTCTTGGGTGGTTTCATCTTGGGATCCACTTGCTGGAAGAAGCATGTTCGTGTTCAAAGTTGTGTTCAACTGTGGCCTTAAATCCTGGCTAGAAATTCACTTTGCTCTTTTAGTCCTGGTGCTGTGCATGGGAATTCCTTTGGGTCCTGCAACTGGAACACAAAATTAAGATGCATGATAAAATGTATGTATATAATGCATCAAGCCTCTTCCCTGAAGAGGAATTTCATCTAGAACAGAGGGTTCACTGCAGCTGCTTGGCACTTTGCCTTTGGGACTGAAAGTGCTGCTTTTTGTTAGGACAGACCCAACTCTGTGCTGTAAATGTGCCCCTCCTGCAGGGATGGGAGGGAGGGAAGGGATGCTTTTGCATACAGGCTGGCTTGCTGCAGTTGACTTTACAGCTGCAATAACTTCTTTCTCTCACTTTGTACGCTGTGTGTTGCTTAGTTACACGGAATAACAAAAATGGGCTGAGCTGACTTCTGTTAGTCTTTTTGCTCATTGCATGAATTTAATGGTACTGAGGATGTAATTTTCACTCATGCACGCCTGGACAGTTAGTCTTGTTTGCTGTGGATCTTGTGTGTCACAGCTGGGGAAGAGAAAGTTTATGACAGGAAAATGTGAGCATAAAGAAATTCTGTTGGGTGGTGGAAATAATACCTGAAGCTTGTCTTAATGCTCTTGTGAAGAACTGGATTTCAAGTGAATGTCTCTTTAATTTAAGACTGCTTATAATACGAGGTGCTGGTATTTGCTACTGTGTGGAATTTGATTTAGCTGTACTCTTGCTGGCTCCGACAGCAGGAAAAACATCTCAGAGTATTAGCTGTAAGTAAAAATGAAATGCTTCTATTGTCAGACAAAGGAGGGGACTCTGAGTAGAGCCTGACTGAAAAGGGGAACTGCACTGGCTGGGCTCCGCTGTTCTCACTGGAAAAAGAGAGGGTGGGGGAAAGATTTTAAAAACCTGTGGTTGAAAGCTGAGAGATGTGGGTCTTCCTGTGCACCTGTGGATATCAAGGGGGATTGCTGTGGTGGTGTAGAAACCTTGGGATCAGCTGTGGAGCTGTTGTGCTGACCTGAAAGATGAAGTGCTGGGGAGTTCAGCTCAGAGGCTTGAAAAGGGGAAAAGCAAAACTGTAATTCCATATTGTCAGGGAAATAAAAAATATAAGATTGGCTGACCTGTAGAGCTGTTTGGGTTTTTTCCTCTACTTCCTTTCTCTTCTGTCCCTCTCCTGGAGTAGTCCCTTTCCCTCTACAGAGCAGCAGAAGGTCTCTGAACTTTTGTTTGGTATTTTTAGGATGGCGCTTTTGAGCTCCCGTTACACTGTGCACAGCTTGCTCTGCATCACATGACAGTGCAGGGAGTCCTGGAAGCAGCAGCTGCCAAGCTGTGCTTGGTGTTTCCTCGGCATAGCTGTACACTGTGAGTGCCAGCCGAACCAGCGGTAAATCTGTTGGGTGCTGAGCAGGGGAAGTAGTACCGTGAACTGGAGAAGGGAGGAAGGAGTGTGGTTCTTAGTTTGGGACCTTTGATATTCATTTGAGGGTCAAAAACTAGGGAGCTGCTTAAAAAATAAACCTTGGAGTGGGAGCCAGGTACCTGCTGTGTGCCTCAGCTAGGTTAGGCCATGTCCTGGTAGGTGAACACCCCAGGAGAAGAGGGGCTTAGCAGTGGTCCTCCATTCTCAGTCCTTAAACCGTTAGGCTATTGTATAGAAACTGCATTTACATTCTTTACCATGAAGTTTCCAATAAGAAATAAGCCCTCCATAGCTCAGTGTCTCATGGGCAGAAAAGCAGCCAGTGGCTGGGCCGGTCAGCCCCAGGCACCCAAACTCCTTTTGAAGACGTGGACTCAGTTGTTTGCTCAGGATGGCACAGGGAGCATGGAGAAGGGCAGGTTGACAGCCTGGTAGGAGAAGCTTCCTCTTTGTCAGTGTTCCCCTTTGCAAGCACTGCCCTGTGAAGCCCGGGGTGAGGCAGGTAGCAGCTTGGTTTCATGGGCTGTGCTTCATGACCACATTCTGTGCAGTGCTGCAAGACTGGCTGTTGTGTAATGGAGTGTTAATCCTGGAAGGACTCACATTCCAGCCTGACAGGCAGATGGGGAGAAAGGTCTTTAATGACCTAATTCCCCCCGTCTTATCTCTGTGAATAAGGCAGTGACAACTGAAAACCATATCAACCAGGGTCTATATTAAAAAAAAAGCATATCTTGCAAATAGACTTGGTATAGAATATTAGTTAGCTTGTGGGGAATTTTAGTAAAATTGCCTGGTATCATGAAAGAATCTGTATCCCACCCAAATTAGCCAAACTATTTAATTTTTTTGTTGTCCCTGAGCTATCTTTTTATAATTGATAAGTTGTTCTGCACTTGAATTTGAACTTTTTGTGGGGGGAAGCAAGTCCATTTGGCTTGTCTTGGAAGGCCATCTGCCACGTGAGATGTCTTGTGACTTTTTTCCTTAAGGAGAAGGAAATTGCTAAAAGTGGCATGATATCAATGAGCCCTTTTGGTTTTGAACAGTTCATCTGAGTGTAGTTCTGTTTTAGTGAAGCTGGATAGCACAGTCACTAAGGGGCTTCATGGCCCAGTTCTGAAAAGGGGTAACTTGGGCCTGGCTGAAGGCATAGGAAGTTTTCCATCAATTCCAGGAGATCAGGATTTGACTCAAAGTTGTTACAGTCCTGATTCCAGCAATAAATTTTGCATGTTTTTTTTTCCCTGAGAAAGGATGGAGAATGAGCAGGCATTTGAAGATTTGGCTGGTCAAAATAACAACAGTAAACTGTTTCTTTGTCCTGTTGTTTTACAGTGTAAGATTCTGCTGGTAGAAAACAGGTGGTAGATCACTCTGTGGTTAGGGGGCTTTGTAATGAGTGTAAGAATAACAACAAGGTAGAAGAACATTTCTGAATACTCTTCTTGTTCCCAGGAGTGACAGTATTAGAACAACAATTCTCATCCTCATTTCTCATGACCACTTAATTTATTTTGGGGCAAGGGGGAGAGAGGAGTGAGGGGAAGGAGAGAGGGGGGTGGGAGGCATTTGTTAAAACCATCCCTAGACTATTTTGGCCACAGCTGTTTTCACTCACAAGAACAAAGACTATGATAAACTTGACTTTTCCAAGTGTTCCTTATTACTTTTCTGTACTTTTCCCGTTGTGCTCACTTGCATGCCTGGAAAGGCTTGTGCCAGGCTTGGTTTAGTTTTCTGCTGGTTTGTGGAATCTCATCCAGTTCACGCTGTCTCAAAGAGCATAAGTTGAGGTCACCGCAACAGGACAACAAGTTGGCTGCTAGGACAATGCAATGCCATGCTCCGTTGCGTGCATGTTTTTTAATTCTTATGATCTGGCATTCAGGACAACTCTAATTTGTCTTTATTGCTGTAGATAACTCAAAGAAGGGCAGATACATCTCTGACTCGTGGCAGGAAGGAGAAAGAGAAGTGGCGTGCAGGAGAATTCCAAACAAAGTAAGTTCAGATACTCTCTCCGTTCTCTCTCTTGAAAGAGGTAGAATCACTCATCTTCTCCAGATTTCAGACTATCCTGAATGATTTCTGTTGTTGATTTCTGACCTGTGAAGTGTTTCAAAGAAATTTATTTGAGCTCTGTGGCTGTAAACTTGCCAGGTTAGATAGTCATGATTCTGGGAACTAAGGCCTGAGAGCAAGTTGTTTTAGGTTTTGTTGTTGTGAAGGTTTTGTTTTATTGGTGGTGGGTTTTTGTTTGGTTGTTTTTTGGTGTTTTTTTTTTTTTTATTTCTCATCAATTATTTGCAAATATTTGCTGCTTCTTGGAATTTAGTTCCCTGAATTATAATGTAAAGTTCAAAGACAATAATACCAGTCAAAGTATTTTAACTTAAATTATGATGGAGAACTGTGGAAATCTGCTTTTGGTTTCCTTTAGGTGTAAGAGTTGGAGTATTTAATCACAGCTTTAGTGACAAGAAGAAGAATGTAGAACAGAGAGATGTTTCAGCCCTTCACACATGGTGCAGACTGAGAGCCAAGCCTCAACTCTGTTACCTTTCCAATCAATTAGACAAAGCAAAATGCTGATTTTGTGTCTAGTCTAGACACTCTACTGTCTTTCCTGATAAAAATTCTGTTCAGCCAAAAATATCATCCGAATATAGAAGGTCTTGGGGTTTATGGTTTTCTAGTCTACTACATGACACAATTTAATTTTATAATTTTTTTTAAAAAACCCCAAAAATTGGTAATTAATCTGTTTTATAACAAGTTATATGCTCTGTTATTAAAGACCAATGAGTGGTATCATCTCTGAACTTTAAAGACCCTACATAATTTGCACAAGCCAATATTCACTTTCTCTAGACAGAAAGATATGTCATCATCAGTGCGACTCTTCAGAGATCAGAAGTACCATGAGCTGAAAGAGCAGTGTATCCAGCAGAGACAGCTCTTCGAAGATCCTGAGTTTCCAGCCTCGGATGAGTCCCTTTTCTATCAGTCGGCACCACCAAGGGCAGTTGAATGGAAGCGCCCAAAGGTAATTGATGCTCTCCTTGTGAGGAGCTGCTGTTTGTATTGTTCCAGTCCTACTGTTTTCTCTGTGCTAACACACAATTATGTAAGTATATTCTCCCTCCCTTTTTCCATTCATTTCTTGTTGCTGTGTGATTCAGATGGCAGCCCCTTTGTGTCACGCTGGTGTCTGAGATGAAAGGTGGTGGGTTTTTGTAAAAGACAAAAAGCAAGGGTTCCATGCAGCATAATCGTCCTTTTTACAGTTGATGAGTCTCTAACAGCAAGCAGCACTTTGAAGTGTCTCCAGTCATAGCGATGTTTAAATCAGGCCTCTATTTAATTTAGAATGCCACCAGTTAATTGAGACTACCAGTAATAGATCAACCAATACAGGAATGTATTCTGCTAATAAATTCTTCGTTTGCTGGGTCAGTCTGTGGGATACGTACCCATCTAGGTTGTTTTGTTGACAGAAGCATTTGAGCAAGGTGTTGAGATTCTTAATTCAAGTTTTTCTTCAACACCTGTCAATTCTGAGGGCCTGGTGTTTATGCATAGTAATTGTGATATTAAATCTGAGCTTTAGCTATCTAATCTAGTGCCTCCTCCCCCTCCTGCTGAAGTTGTGTCTTTTTTGGTGTTTTTTTTGGGGGGTGTTTTTTGTTGTTGTTGTGTTTGTTTGTTTTGTTTTTTAAGTTAGATATAACCCTTGCAAAAACCACTACAAACAATTAGATTTTACTAGCTGAATAACTCGCATCTTCCTGCCTGGAATACTGGAAACAACTCAAACAATAATGTAGCATTATTTTTCATTATTATAGCTCTGTGTTTTTTTCAGAGTAACTTGTGCCTTATTAAAATGTATGGGGAAAGGAAGTCTGACAGTAGCAAGGGTAAGTTTCTCCAATCTCAGATAGCTGAGTAGTTAATTTATATGTATAAACAAATAATTTGTCATTTTTCTTAAAGAAAAGAGTAAGAAAGATAAGAACCACAGTCTTCCCAGCAAGGGGTTTATCTGAGGCAGCAAACAGCAAGACACCATTGGTGGAGTGGTACTGTTTTACTAAAAAAATGCTTGGATATTTCTAACTGACACCAATGGAATGAATTGAGACCCCTTGTTATCACTATATACCCCCTTTCTGGTCAAAGCAAATTGATTAGTTTCTGTTCCACAGGGATCTAACTTGTGCTTCCAGAATCACTTGTTTTGCTCTCTACATAGTGCCAAAAATAAGAGGAAACCATGTGTGTATACTTAGCTGCTAGGTTACCTTTTGTATTAACTATACTGGAACCACAAAGCCCAGCTACATATGGGTCAGAAGAGCTTTGAATGACTTCTGCAATAGAAGGCATGAGCTCACAAGCTGCTCCCAGGGAATACTCAACTGTACAGATGTGTAGCAGGTACAGGGGAGAGAGAAGGTGAGCTCCTAAGAGGTATCTAATCAAACCTTTGTTCTCTAGTGAATTTGATGCCCTCTTGCTTGGTTGAGTTTCAGAGAGGTTCTGGTGAGATCTTAGCAGCAATTTTTATCCAGATGGAATGGAGATTTCCTTTATTGATTGATATAATCTCTGGTCTCTGCGTGGCTATACTGAAGTTACTGTGGATTTTGTCTTTGACTTCTATAAAATGTCAATTATGCACCAGTGATTTTATATTAAAAATGCACAGCTATCATCTGTACACAAGTGATGCTGCTTATGTCTATTTGCCACTTATACTACCATCTTAACAGGAAAACATATGTATTTATCTTCTGGGACTAATGTACTGGACATTTTAAACTGTTAATATTACTTATATTTGGGGTCTGTTAATTGATTTGCTTTGGGGTTTTGTGCCTCACATTTTGTATTTATAAAGTAGTTCAGAGCCATAAAGAAATAATTCAGAAGAACACAAAATCATTCCAAATTTGACAATGTGGCTTTCCATCAGAGAGTATACTCTGACAAGTGTAATGAAGAGGACAGTGGAAACCTCTAGCCCTATGCATACAATAGTTTTACCCTTAAGCGTGATGAATATTTCCTCTACTCCACCCATGTCCACTTTTGGGATTAGGGTTAATCTTCTGGAAGCACAAACTTGGGTGTCTTTTCTTAGAAAACATGATGCCAGTAACAATGTGATCGCCTTCATGTGCAGCTGACTACTGTTCTGTGAGGTTAACAGATAAGGTTGGCCAAGGCTGCTCTGTATTTGTTAGGCTGTTTGGGTTTTCTCCTCTTTATTTTCTTGATAGTGTTAATTTCTCACAGCAGCTTCAATATTGAAATTTTAGTGAGCAGAGCAAGGGTTGTTTTCCTGCTTCTCATTTTAGTTTTCCAAGTAAGATGTGAGTCTGAAGACGGGGAAGAATGAATTGGTGGGGGTGGAAGTAGGCATTCCAAAGTCTTTGGGTTTATTTTTTTATTTATGTAGTGCTTTCCTGTTTATTGGAGTCTTTCATCCCCTCTTAGAAGTAGGAAATTACTGTGCAGCCAGTCACAGTGAGGTCAGGGAAAGCCTTTCTGCTTCCTAAGAGATGCAAAGCAAGAGCTAAACTCTAGATATAGATGCCATTTTAGTCCATTCTTTCATGTGCATGTTTTTATGACAGTGTTCACCACCTTGAATAGTCTAGTTGAAGGTCAGTAACTGGCATTGTACTCCAGGGGTCAATACTGAGTCCAGTCCTGCTCAGCATCTTCATTGATGATTTGGATGATGTTATAGGGGGATTGGACTAGTTGACTTCCAAAGGTCCCTTTCAAGCTCAATCATTCTGGGATTTTTGTTCGCTATTCTAAAGCTGTGCCTTTCTTGCTGCAAGATAGAGCAGCTCTTGGGGCCCATGTGGGGCTAATTTTACAGATTTGTGGAGAGTAGCTGGAGTATCCCAGTCTTGCCCTTCTTAGGTGGGAGAAGGAGTTGATGCCTAGGAGGTGGTGGAGAGAGCCCTGTCTCTGCAGCAGAATGGAGGTAAGGGTCTGCTTTCCAATGTTTGTTCATGGGTTATCTCCTTTCTGCCATTTGGAGCTATATAGTACTCTTAGGTTAACTGGCTGAATGCTTAATTGTCCTTTTGGCTTTGCAGAGAGCGAAATGACCTTGCAGTATAAGCATAAGGCAAAGGTGAGAACTGTCACCTACTGGGACAGATTCTGAGCAGGCCCCATAGTTGTCTTGCCTCACCAACTCACACAGAAACTACAGCTGTGTCTCCCCCAGCCACTCCCTGATGTTTGTGCAGCATTCTGAATGTGAAGGAGCTAAATGGTGGTACCCTGTTTCCCGTCCTCCCGCCATATCCATAGGCAGTGGATAGACTGTCCAAATGCTAGTGCTTGTCCATGGGTGCAAAGAAACAGGTTTTTCCTTTAGCCTGTGTAGCTGTTTGAGCAGCTGGGGAGCGTTGCCCAGCATGCACAGAGCTGGGGGATGCGGCTGCAGTTGCTGTTACTGATGTCCAAGCAGGTTTGTTTGAGATCTGCGAATCCAAAGCCTTGGAGGAGAGTTGAAAGCTGGTATTTTAGTTTCAGCTCACAGATATGCTCATGTTTTGTTCAATTACCCCAGGTGGTAGGTGTTGGCTAGAGAGAGCAAACACATAGGAAGACTATCTGTATAGTCAAAAGGGGTTTTGTCTGCTCTAATTACAAAAGGAGTAGAAGTGAGAGAGAAGAGAGGAGGGGAGGGGTAAAGGGTTTCTTCCACTTTGTTTGTGTCCTTGGATCTGCACCTGCAATGTTAAATATGTTCTGTTTGCTCATTCCAGTCAGACTTACAGAGATAAGTCATTAACAATCTGACACTAATTACTTGTTTTGCACTTTTAAAGTCTCTTTGGGAAAGAGAACAAAGGCAGGGTAGTGTTACTTCTGTGGCACCCCAGTATTAAGAAACTGGTGAACACAAAAGACACTGTGTAATTACCATGCAGTCTCTCTAGGATGGTGTGACTTTCCAAGGAAAAATGTTGTTATGGAAAGATCATCCAGCAAATGCTTATGTGCAGTGCTGGGCCTGGGTTTCTTTGGAGCATGTGGCATAGAATGGAGTTGGCAGGCCAGGCTAGAAGGTTCTGATTGTACACAGAGCTTAAGTTCATGTTTGCTGATAATACAGCATTTTACTGCTGGCTAGTAAACGAGCTCAAAAGGTCTGACCCCACCTGGGATATCTGATTTAGCTGGCTGAAACATGGAATTGGCAAGTTGTAGCACTCTGAAATTTCTTATTTTATTCTAGGTAAGAAAAAGAAAAGTCTGAACGCGCCATACGATTTACTAAAGAATGAGCTTGGATGTTATTTTACTTTATTTCTCTATCACCTTCTCTATTTCCATACCATCAGCTCCCATTACATGAAGTAGAGAGGAATTGACGTAATGAGGGTATGATTTAATTGATGTACCTGAGATGTTGGCTTCAGGCTGAGATGAATCATACACCACAAGTGCCTGGTCTCTGCCGATTGAAAGTTCAGAGGGTGAATTTGGGTGTTGATGCCAACAACATGAAACCTTTGCTGGTGTTTCAGCATGTTGGCCTCTGTTAATATGTCAGTTCCTCTGTCCACCTGTAAAATATTAATTGAGCATGACCATTTCAAAGGTGCAGCATCTTCCAGAGCCCTTCAACGCCAGGAAGCTTCCTTGTTGTAGCGTACCTTTATGAGGTACAGTTTATTTGTTCACAACACCACGCAGGGAGGTGCTGCCACTGCAGCAGGAGAGCGGTGTCAGCATATCCCCCCCTTCCTATTGTAGCACCTGCACTTCACCCCCTTGCATCCCATGAGAATTGCATCCCACACCATCACATAGGGACAATGTCTCTGCTGTGGGGGAAGTCATGCAGGGCTGGTCAGAACTGTCCTTGGACAGAAGGACTCAGTCTGTGAGCAAGGACTTTTTTATAGCTGATATTGCAAAGGTGTTTTCAGGATGTGCTTTTAGGACCTAATGCAGAGCTGAAGGAATCTCCTTTTTAGAACTAGCACCCCACCATGTTGATCAAAAGCAATAATGTAAGCCACAAAACACCTGAAATTTTCTGAATGGAAAATGTGCTGATTTGCTAGAAAAAGAGGAAGAAAGAATCCCCCCCCACCATCAGTGCACATTTCTTTCTGCCCATTGATATTAATATCAAAGCCCATCCTGCTCTTTTTCTGTGATTTCTCTGGAGTTTCTATCCTCTCTACCAGGCTGAAGTGGGGCTGGGGACAGAAGTAGAGGAAACCACTTACCCCCCGGACATCTCTGGTGGTCCTGGCATGTCCTGGGCCACCTGTCCTGACCAACCCCTTACCAACAGCAAACTCTGCCTCTGTGTGGTGTTCTGGCTTGGTAATAGCTTTTAGCAGCCTGGGAACCTGACCTATCTGCTGAAAGGATATTTTGTCTGTTTTGCTTTTATTTAAACCTCAGGTTTGTCTCAGTTTTTTTACTGAGCACTGTCTTTGCAAAAAGTATTAAATCCCAAGGATGTCTTTGTTAAACAAATAGCAGTGATCCCCCAGCTAGGGCAGGCAACCATGTGGGGAAAGAGTGGATAAGCTTGCTTCAGAGATAAGCAATGTTCTTTAGTTATTCATAAAGGAAAAGAATAGTCTGATCCTACAGAATGAGAGTCTTATCATGTGCTTTCCTGGTTTCCCCGTTTGACCCTCTGTTTTATAAGCCCTGGTTTTGCTTTCATCTGCATCTTTTCTGAAGGTGCTGTGATTGTCCCCTTATGTTCTGGAAAGACAGAGCTGGTTCTTTTTCAGTAAGACAGCACAGAACAATACAGTGTGACAATACTGCTGAACTGCTTACCAAGAAACCACTTTTGCATCCCAGGAGGGACTGCTGCTGTGTTTGATTAAATCTGCATTAACTCACAGGTGCCAAAGGTCAAATATTTGACTGAAAGTGGAGAATTGTATATTTGCAGCCCACTGCCTGCCCAGTGTTCCTAGAAACACTGTGTGCTGTGGGCCCCATTCTCTTCTCTTCTCACCAGTTTTTTTACACTTTCAGGATGGGTATTGCCATGCAAGTGGAAAAGGATCAGGAAGTAAGGCACTGTGTCCTGGAATGATACAGCCATGGGAATAAACAGAACAAGTGGAATAAACAGAACAAGTGTTTCCCCAGTTTCCAAATGGGGAGTGTGGGATGAGCTGGTTGGTGACTTATCCAGGGCAGTGTGAGGGACTGAGGTGCCAGAGAACTCAGCAGCTCCAACTTCTGCAGCTGCATGTGTTTCTTAAACGTGGCACCAGCTTCTGTTTGCTTCTAACTGGTAGAAAATGATCAGGTGTCTCTGCAGCTAACACATCTTCATATTTGCACGTGCTGATTTGAACCTTGGAAACCTTCCCCCACCCCACCTGTCTTAGAAGATGTTGCCCTCCTTTGCACATGCTTGCCTGTGCACTTAGTCTGGGTTAGCTTTACATATTTTGCATTACTGTTCTTTGTTGCACATATATTTTCAGTGACAAGATTTGTGGTCACTGAAAGCAAGTCCTCCAGAATGCTGAACAACATCCCAGTCCTCATAAATTTTGTGGGACGAGTGTCATAAAAGACTTGGCTGTCAGGTGCACGCCTGGATTAAATGGCCCTCAGCGATAATGCATGGATTCAGCATTTGATTCTTCTGTAACTGCATTGCTGTGGTCTAACCCTATTTTCCAGTTTGACTGTGAACAAGACGAGAGATATCTGCTTATGTTTGAGATTATGTGTTAAGAGTCCAGTAATACATGCAGGAGAGGCACTGAACAGGAAGGTGTCCTGGCACTGCCTCTGGATTTGAGCAAGAATAGTTACAGGGCATGGACTGGAGTGACAGCTCATTGCATCCTGGAGTATCTGCCAGGATGGGACCTGGGGATAATCCAGAGCTTGGAGGAGAAAAGGACTGTGAAAAACTTGCCTTGTACTAACATGAAATAAATCTTAGCTGGCTTCTTTTTCCTTTTGTGTTTGTTACAAACATCATAACAACATGGATGTTGTCCTCCATAGAGGCACCAATTGAGTCTAAGGTACTGACTGTAACCTTCAGAGGGTGACTTTCAGATATTGCACTCCATTACTGGTGCTGTGTAGGTCTCCTAGAGAATTATAGGACTTCCTAGATTACACTATTTATCATTTTAATGGACGTTTTCATATGCAGTGATCAGCTGTGATTACACAAGTGCAGTAGCAGGGAGGCTATTTGCCATTGTTACCAATAGATTTACTTGCTGTTAAAAGCAGATTTAGCTTGTGATCTTGAGCTCCAGTTCATTCTCAGCTATTGAAAAGATTGTCAGATTTTTTTTTTTGCTAAACGTACATGTGTGCATATATAAAGGGAAGAGTTGGAGTGCACCTTAATTTTTATAGAAGAGCAGACTTTTCAAAAGAGGTGCAGAATATCGTAGGCAAAGTAGGCTCTGACTTAAGTTTATACCCTTCATCCTAAGGAGAGAGGAAAGAACTTAAGTGCTAAACTCTGGGAAGCAGTCTGTTCTGGAAAGTAAGTGGAGAGCTTGATGGGAAGGATTCTGTGCACATCAATCATTTTCTCTGTTAAAATTGTGGAGGCGGGGAGAGAAGATTGTGTAGTCCTCTAGATGTGATGCAGCCTTCTGTTCGAATGGAGGGGGTGGGTGAGGGGACAACAATGGGTAGATGGGGAAGCACCAAAAGGAAATTATTTTTAAGTGATGGTAAAAGATCTTTTTACCCCTTCATTGTGTACATAGCTAATGAACTGTGTAGCCCATAACCTCCTGCAAATGAAGTCTAGCACTGCTGAAGGTTTAATTTGATAAAGTGTTACAGCATCCTCAGTGCTTGATTATACTGAGCTTGGCTGCAGCCATCTGTCATTCTCCAGCAGGTGTCGATCTGCAGAGAAGTAGCTGCTTGCCAAGGGCTGGCTGCCCTAGCCCCCACACTGGAATTAAGGACAGGCTGCTCCTGGGGAGGAAGGTGTTAAATCCATCCCAGCTGTGGAAGCTGAGATGTTGGCACAGCTCCCAAAGATGCATGTGGCAACACAAAAGCATGCTCTTCACACTGGTTGCCCTAGCAACTGCACATTCAAATGGCAGGGATTGGCAGTCCGATCTGCACAAGATGATGCAGTTGCAATTAAGTGGAATTGTCTTCAAGTTGTTAGATTTAATTTTGAGCTAGAAGGGAAGGGGTGGGGTGATGGGTGAATTAGTGATATTAACAATGAGCTGCCACCCATTCGAGATCCTGGTGTAGGCAGGATTCCATCATGCTGTGTGTTTATTTAAGAGTAAAATTAGTACTGGTACTTGGCTTCTGAACCTTGTTTATTTTTTGTTGGAGAGACTAAAAAATCTCCCTCAAGAGCTTTATTTGTTTAGTGAGGGTAGATTTAGTGGAGGTAGCAATCTTCCATACATCTTGGCTTTCACTGTTCTTGCGTCCTGGTGGTCCACAGACTGAAGGACTAGGGTTTACTAAGTCCCTGTAGAATTGAGCTGCTAAGAGGTGGTGTCCAAAAGTAGAGGGCAAGGTCTGTTAAATCCAGGTCAAAACTAGTGTTATTCTTCCTGTTTGGATGTAATTTTGGGTCAACTGGATTCAGAACCTGCTTTCCTCTATTTGACTGAGAAACAGCAAAGGTGTTTTCTGGGGGGAGTGTTCTTGTGTGTCTCACAGCTGGGAGGGAGGGTTTTTTTCCCATCTGACTAGAAAAGGAAGAATCAAACAGGAGTATTTTTGTTACATTAGCCATGATTGACAGCTCACAACATCTGAAAGCAGTGTGGGGAAATGGGATGACTCCATGGAGGCACCGAGGAGCATACAATTTAGTCTCCTGTGTTTAATGCTATTATTCATCTGTTCTCCTTAATCTCTCACAGAGTCAACTTCTGTAGAGTGAAGGAAAGGGCCTTTATTGCCAAAGCAGAAGAGTTAGTTGCCACAAGATATCTCTGCTCAAGTGCCTGAGAGCACCTTATGTTGATCATAGTGAAAGTGGAGTAGCCTGGATGAGAGACCACCCAGGATCAAAGTGCCCATGCTGTGGCCACTGTACTAGTTCATGTTCCATGTGATGCTGATTCTTTTACAGTGGCTGTGACGTGCTCTGCTACCAGCAGTCCTGCCTCATCTTCCAGCAGGTGTTCTGACTGGCGTTTATTGTCAGAGGCTTGAGTTGGAAAATGTGTGCAGACTTTGTCTGTGGATTTGACCTGTTATTATTCTAAAGTAACCTCTGTCACCAAAATATCAAAGTAATAATTAACAGACTTGTGTCTGGAAGTTTGCTGTACACTGGACCCTGCAAGAATCCTGTTAACAGCAAATACTTAGTTTTTGATTGGATTTTGCAGACAGAGAATTTTAAAGCAATATAAACTTCATATACAACTATAAATTTTGCCAATATAAGCTCTCAGCAACCTGAAATCTCAGTTTACTTGCAACAGCATTTCCAGCTGTGCTAAACACCAATCCAATTTCTAATTAAATACAAAGCCTGTATGATGGGCTGTTGGTGCCAGAGTCACTATGCACTAAGAATTTTTGTGTTAAGTCCCAATAACTGGAAATGCTTCACACTTGGAGGTCTCTACCCAGAGCAGGCAGGCATGGATGTACATACATGGATGTCTGGCAGGGACTTGAGAAGCAGAATGGTACAGTGGGAAGAAGGATGAAGCAGTGCTTTAGACTTGCATTGTCACACCAGGGCAAATCTGTGGCACTTTCAAGGCAGACAGAGACCCAAAATCTGTGCTCTAAAATTTGAGTGGTGTTAGCTTTATAAGGGGGATTTAAAATATTTTTTTTTCCTCATTGAGGTGAGTCAGTATTTGCGTGCTCCTACAGTAATGATGGGAAAATAACGATATTCCAGATGGACAGGACAGCTATCTGCTTTTCTAGAAGATGGATCCAAGAAGCATGGAGAAGGTATTGGACAGAACAATCATCACATGTGAAAGGTTGTCGCAGATGTGTTGTTAAGTGCTTTCTTTCCCAGTTGTTTTGCTCCTGTAGGGAGGAAGTGAGCAGAGCTTTGTTTGGTGCCCTGAGGACTCCTCTCACATAGCCAAGCAAACAAGTAAGGATCTCTTAACTCCCTTAATCCATTCCAGCAGTTACTACTGGCAGTGGCTGGGACTTTAGTCTCGGAGGGCCATGTACAGCTGTGTGACCCTTGTCCATGTCCTATTTTCCTAGACCAGAATCTGTTGTTCAAATCAAGGCTGAGGTGTACTGGGAAGTTCAGTGTGCTGTGGCTCAGTATGCTTTAAACAACAAGTCCTGAAAACTTTGTTATTTCATTTAAATGGTTTCTGTTTCTGTGTTTGAGAAGGTCCATCAGAAATAGGAACAGGAACTCTGCTTTGTTCTAGGTTTTTGTGTTTCTCCTCCTTACCTTTCTGCAGCAGACTGGAAATGCCTGCCTCTGGCAGCATGCTTAGCCGTGAAGAGACCGTGATTGTGCTTCTGCACGTTAAGAAATTAGAAAAATGAAAACATGGGAGAACTTAGTCCTCCAGAACTTGGGAGGGGAGGCTCTCATTTTTTGAGGTAGGTGTTTATTTTAAGAAGTACTACTGGGACTGAGACAGATACTGTTTTATTCTCCTAGGGATGTTGTAAAACATACTTTTGTAAACAATAGGAATTTATGAACTTAGTTTAATTCACTCTCATTCCCCTCAGTGATAAAAAGTAGCGCTCCTCAATATTAAGAATGTGGGGGGTTGGGTGAAAACTTGGCCCTTTTCAAAGCCTTGGAATTTTTGCTGCATTGTGGGCTATTACCCCCAATAGGCTGAGTATGGGAGGCATCGTGAAAACCTTGTTTGACATGTTTTCATCTTGATTTTGGACTGGACAAACCACTCCTCCCAGAATATTTTGTCCTTAATGTTTTCATCTGGGGAAGTTGTGACATGTTTCTTCTGGAACTGCCAAAATGTTCCCAGATTAGAGCTGTTGCTTACCCTTATTTTATTAATTCCATAATTTTATTTTTATTTTGCCTGGAAAATTGTTTTAAGTTGCAGCTTCCTCAGACGAAGAGATGAGCAAGGAACTCTAAAGCCTTCAGCTTCAGCAAATCCCACATGTCTAACCTCTCTATTACAGTCTGGTGACCGAGTGGACCCTATATGATGTGAACTTGATGGCTCAATCCTGTTTCTGGTGTCACTTCAGAAAAATATTTATTTTTAGTTGTGCCCTTCTGTGTTGCCTGTGTCATGACAGGAAGAAGCAAAAAAACCCCACAGTAGCACCTTGCCAGCATTCCTGCCCTTCCCTTCCCCCTCCAGAAAGCTTGTCAAAGACCTGAGAGTTCAGTGGATGTCCTAATGCACAGCTCCATCCTTCTTCCTCCTTGTCTCACAGGTACTGGGGCAGTGTGAGCTGTAGGTTCCCTTTTTCTGTTGTGATATCCTTAGATACGCTCCCCACTTCGATGAGTGTTGCATTTGTTTAAATATGATAGAGAGACAGTGTTTTGAAAGTGGCATCTTGCTCAACAGTATTATTCACTCAAGTCTTCCAGGGATATAATTATGAGCAAACATTTGTAAATGACATGCATGCTTGCCAAGCAGACAGTTCTCCAGATGCCAGTATTTTGTTATCTTCTCTCTTGGCAGTTTTTCCAGTTTATATTTCCCTCCTTCAGACTGGATGGAGGCTTTCTTATGTTGTTGCGGTTGTTTCCTCTAAAGAAAAAATGCTAAGCGACCTCAGTGTCATTTCTAGAAAATAAACAGTACAATTCCAACATTCTGAATGTTTCTTTAAAGTTTAAAATGTCAGGTTTTATTTAGTTGGTTCAATCGTCATTAGATGAAAATTGGTTTCTCAGAGAGTCAGCTTCTGTTTGTCCTGAGGCAATGTGATGATGGTAAGAATGACATGGTAAGATTTATTTTGATACTGTAAAACAAAAAGCCCAAGGATCACATCCTCAGCTAGTGTAAGTCTTCTTACAGTAATTGTTAGTTCATTGATTTAGTCTTCCTAAAGAATTAAATGTCTGGCTTCTCTGAAGGAAAAATTATAGCCCAAACATGCCAGTTGCAAAGGAGATTAAGGTACTGGTCTGTCAACACTCTTCCCCAAGAGTGGAAAGCGTGCACATCCAAAAAATTCTGTGTATGTTAAAAGCTTTATGTTTTTTCTCCTTTTATTTCCAAGTTTAAAAGGGTATTTGGGATGAATAAATTCCTGGAATTTGAGGTTTTGTAAGCCATTATATCTTGGATTTGCAAAATAATTTAAATTTCATGCTGTTTGCCTGTGATTTAAATGTTTCCTTCAAGATTATTTAATTTTTAAATAGCATTAAAGATGTATGTTTTCCTGGCTAAAAAGCAGCTTTTAAAAATCCTTCACAACTGAAAGAACCTTTTAAACTGCTGTCTTGCCTGTATGTGGCATCATTTCTAATTTAATTGTAAAGGCTAAAACATTTTGAATTTGCATCTTTTTAAGTTTGCAGGAAATAAAATGTTCTTTCACAGGAAAATGCACTCTTTAAGAGCAAATGCTATCTTCTGTTTTTTATGCACAAAATAGAATTCTGTCTTTGCTCGTTTAAGTTTCAAACCCAATTCACTGAAACATGCAGTGTGGGAGACAGGATTTGAACTTTAGCCAGTGTTGCAGGTGTCAAAAGCCATCTTGACCTAGTCATGTGCATCAGGAAATAGAATCTCTGACCTTGCAGATACTCAGAAGCTCCTCTGAGCATTGTCCTGGGTTCTAGGTCACCCTGGTAAAGGTCACCCAGTCTGAGCAGGGGGTTTGGACAAAGTGACTTACAGAGCACCCTTCCAATACTGACCATTCTGTGACCATGGAGAAGAGAGCTAGGCCATGGGGGACTTCACTGCAGGGTCTGCTGAGCTTGCAGTTATTATGGGGCCTGGAACTCTCTTGCTGGGTTGGGTAATGAGTGTTCATATGCTCCTCTTACTCTCATCTCAGTTTTCTCATGCTGAGGCCAATTGGTCTCCTTTGTGCAGTCATCCATGTGTGTATGTTTATATGAGACATGTCTTCACATACATCTATACATGCTCTTTGCGTTGGGAAGGCAGGCTGTACTTCTTGTCTTCACTCCTTAAATGCAAAATACCCTTAGCCTCTTTAGAGGCTCACAAAATCCTCAAAAACCCATTCCCTAGCTCCCACATCCATGTGTTTCACCAAAAATAATGAAACACAGAGCTTTATGCAGGTGGTTATTTAATTGGCTGCAACATTTTAGTTGGAAAACTCGCACTGGAAAAAGGCAGAAGTAGCCTCATTAACTAAAAAGACCTTCAGGGCTGGGCCTGTCTGATAAAGAACTTCTATGCTGTATAAAGCACATTGAGGTCTGATTTTTGCCTGGAGACAGCATTTTCTAGCTAGATACAATGAATAAATAATCAAAATAGTGGGGTTTTTTTCCTATTAAGATTGCACCAAATCTTCAGTACTGTGATGGTGAGCAAAAAATTAAATCTCACTTAGCAATAATCCAGTTATGGGCTGAGTTTTGGTAAGAGTTTTGTTGCTGCTTCAGCTTTACCACAGGCACAAGCACTTGTGGGACTGATACAAAAAATGAATGCAGGGCTTTGCTCTCCCATGGTCACTAGGTTAACCCTTTAGATAATTGGATCCATTTGCAGAGACTTTGAGCAGAGCTCATCTTGATATAGTTTTTGTGTGTGATTGCTGTTGTCTGTTTTCTCCTGCCTTTGGATAAGGGGCATTTAAGCTTTGGACCTAATTTTCCTCCCTAAATGGAGATGTCAATCCAGTACCATTCTCTGACTTTTCTTCCCTTCTCTCTCACTCCCTGACTGCTCTCTGCAAATGAAAATTCTCAGAAGTGATGTCTAAAAGCCGCTTTCACATTTGGGCACATGATCTAATTGATAAAACAGCTAATGTCTTGACTACAAGAATAATAATTCGCATTTAATCCATATATTTCAAATGTTATCCAACCTGTAATCCAACCATAGTGTTTCTCATCCCTGGTTTTAATGGGCTTTCTCTGTTCCCAAAAGCATGATGAATTTCTTATGGACAAAACCAAAGCAGTATCTGACTACAGATAGAGGTGGATTGATGGGCCTTGCACCTCTGCTTCTGTAAAGCAACATCACCCCCTTGGCTCAACTGAAGATGAGAAACTGGCCTGAATTTCTACATTTGAATAGAGGGAATACTATTAGACACTAAGGGGGGTGGTGTGCTTGGAAGAGATGGGAACACCATGCTAAGTTACTTCTGCAGACATTCCAAAATCTGCAAAAAATTAAAAATAAAAATCCCCTCTAGTGAACATAATGGCCACACTGTAAATACTTAAATTGTGAGACAAGAAGAAAGCAACATTGGCAAACCTCAGCATTATTAGAAACAGGCCCTTCTCCTTGCCTTTTGAGAGTTATGTTTCCTTAGATTTTTCCACTAACTTTACTTTGACTGTTAGACCCTGATTGCATAAAATAATTAATGTGATTAATAGTGTGAGGGTGGGCTTAAAAGGTAACTCATGATTTTTCTCTTGGAAGTGGTCTGTGTGTTGAGTGCTAGCAGAGAGGTTACTGGAGACACAAATGAGGCAGAATGATTTCACTGTCCCTGATGGGGTTTAGAGCTCCAGCTGGCTGAAATGGTTTTCCTGGTACATCATAAAGAAATGAAGTCTGGCAGGAGAGAAGCAGTGCTGAAACAGGAGTGGTTCTCCAGCACACAGAGGTGGAGCACCATGCTCTAAGACTAGCTGGAATTTGGTGCCTGGTCAAGTTCATGTTTGAATTATCAACACTTCTCAAACCTCTCTTCCTGGGGGATAAGCAGACTGTTTGTCACAATAGAAGACCTTGAGAGGATTGAAGTTCTTAAAGCAGTTCCTAAATGTTCATAGGGAATTTCAGTCTTTAAAGGAAACTTAATCGTGCTTTGAACACATTGTAATAGGAACTGGAGGACTGGATTTCTTCTGGTTTATCCAGAATGTAGTTTCAGGTCTGTAACTGTGATTGGGTGGTAGTAGTCATTGCAAAAGATAAGTTGGAGTTTCTTGGGATGGCTAGGATTTCTAAACTAGTAAATTAAGAGAGTAATTCCTCAGTGATGGCATTGACTCATCTGTTGGCCATCACTGACTTTTTTCAGTTCCTCCTCAGTTGATGATATTCTAAATAGACAGTTCTACAGAGCCTGTTTTCTGTTCTATGTGTATATGATCCTCTTGAAGATAGGAATCCCATGTGATTCTTAATGAGCTACCATCCATTCTGATATGCACCCTGATATTTGTACTAACATTATTTGAACTGGTGAAGATGCAACTCCGTTAGCAGTGAATTTTGTGACAAAGTGATTCTGGGTCTTCTGTTTGCTGTATTGGCTTTCTCTGTTTTCTGACAGTTAAATAACATCTTTGTCTTAGGCTGGCACCAGAGAGATGTAATGTTAGTATTTAGCAAAGAAACCTGTCTGAAACCAGCACATTCAAATCATTATATCTGTATCACATGGGGAAAAATGAAAACAAGCTTGATAAATGCAATGGAAGTGCAGCATGAAAAAAGAAACAGCATGATATAGTAAGGAAAAAAGTTTCACTTTATCTATCCAATCAAGAGATCTCTTAAGTGTCTAAACAGTTTTAACACAGAGATTAAATTGACCACACTTCAATTGGGTGTTGTGGTTTAACCCCTCAGGGCAACCAGCAGACATTCATTCATTCACATACCCCCAGAGGGTGGGGGAAGAGGGGGAAAAGAAAAAGCCAGGGGGGAGGGAGGAAAAAAACCCTGGTGGATTGAGATAGAGACAGTTTAATAGGAACAGTAACAGAAAAAGAAAAATAATTATAATAACGATAGGGGTCACTCTCACCACCCCATGAATTGGCACTGTCTGGAGCATGGATTGCAGATTTCAGCCCCACAGCTAACCACCATGTACATACTGAACATGATGTCTGTGGTATGGAACATTTCATTAGCCATTCCATTGTTCTGTCTATACTTCTATGGGAAGCTGATAAATAAGTCCTTGAGTAGTGTAAACATCACCTAGCTGCAACCAAAAGCAATAGGTATTATTGACATTCCTTTCACAGCAGTCACTAGAAAGAAAAATTAACTCTTTCCTAGCTGAAACCAGGACACTCGGATAAAATCATGACCACCTAAACAGTCTGACTATACCCTGGCAGGCTGATTCCTCCCAAGGAGCCAAAGACTGACTGAATCTGCTCTAGTCTTTGCTTTGGGTTGAAACAGAAGAAAATTGTAGATTGTGACAGGGAAAATGTTGACAGTGATTGTGGGGTTGGAGGCACTTACACCTGACATCAAAGTAGAAGTACCTCCCAGTCTGAACAAGACAGGAGGAAAGGATATCTCACAGAATCACCAACCTTGATGTTAAGTAGCCAAGTAGTTTTGGTCATATTTAGGGGATGCTCTGTGATCTGCAAGACTGACTTGCAGAAAACTGAGCAGTTAGCAATTTGCCATTAGATTTTTTCTCCTGTTTGGTTCCCCCAGAGGAAGCAAAATTACAGCGACATTGTCTTCAAGTCTGTGTCTGTTCTCATCTTCCACCAACAATGATTCACTATTGCCCAGTTTTAACCAGTTTGATAAATGGGTAGATGTCTTGGTTTAACTACATGTGCCACGAAAGCAGGCAGTTGAGTGGGAGCAGGACACCTTGGAAAAAGGCTTGTCCAGATGACCTTTGAAGCTCCCTTCCAACCCAAACTATTTTATGATCTTTTATTAGGTATCAGAGTGCCCACAAGAGAGGGAGCTACCAGAGAGCAAGCTTCCTAAACCCATTTGTGAGGTTTGGAAGTAGATTTGTTCATGATTCCTTCTGAAACATGTTGAGTTGATAACAGAATGTGAGGAAGAAAAGAAATGTGAGAACATGGTGGAATAGGCAGGCTAGAAAGGAGGGTGCCTGGTTAAAGTATGAATTAAAGTGCATTAATGGATACAGTGACAATACCCACCATCATTTGGCATCATCAGCTGCAGAGATGGTATATTAATCACACAAATACCCTTTAAAAATTTACTCTTCAGCACCTAAGAGGTTTCCTTCACTTTCAAAAACTTTCCAAAGTTTTGACATAAATAGAAGGGAAGGCTTATCCGAAAATGTTTTATTCATTTCAGTCATCTAACAGCCGTCTGTCTGAGGCAAAATGAGAGCTGACCTGCATAGAATGAAAAGTATGTATTCGATTGCCTGGCAGGTGTGACAACTGTGACTTTGCTTAAGTGTCTTACTTTGGAAATCACTGTTGTTTTTTTTCAGTTTCATCACTCAACACTGAGGAATCTTATCTCATATGCCGATAATGTTATAGCTAAATGAGCTTCTTTCCAAGATAAGGTTTTAAAAGATGTTTTAGAAGCTGCTGTTTATTTTCAAGACATATACATTTTTTATTTAGTAGTTTCTGGTAGATTCTGTGAATTTATGAGAGGTGATCCACTGATTTGGCTGAGTCATAAAAGTGTTTTTAGTGTCCAGATGCAAAATGAATGCTGCTGTGTCATTTTTGATGCAACATTTTTTTTATAGCTCAGAACTTTAACTCTTAGGCAACCAGTGACATTCTTTAAAATGAGAAGTTAGTTGGTTGTTCAGACTGTCAAACAGTCATCATGTGTTTTGAGTTCTCTCTCTCCACAGGTCCATTTGGTTTGTTCCTTAGCAACATTTTCTGTATTATTGCCTTTGGCTGCAATTGGCAACATTGGTGACCATTCTGACTACTCTGATGGATGTTGATGTTTATCCTCACTTCATAACAGTTCTGTGCTCTGACATTTGCTGGTATCTAAACAGCACTAGACACTGGTATCACTCTCCTGGCTGCAGCTCGCAATGGAAGGAGTGACCTATACCAGAAGGCTCAAGGAATAGCCTGATGGGAAGGCTTTGTTCTAGAGCTTGCAGATGAGTGATCTGATGAAGTCCTGATGGTGTGAAAGCACTGGTAGGGGATTGTTCCATATGCAAGGCATGGGGCATATCTCTCTGTTACTAAAAGACAAATACTCTCTATTTTATGTGATCCTAGGCTGGTTTTTGCCTAAAAGGATGTCCAGACTAGAACTGAAGACTTTGATCGGTGTCCTGTTAGAACTGACTCTATTGACTCTGACTTATATAGGCTCAGAAAAGTTGGGTTATGCCAGCTAGTACAAAAATCTCTATTTTTAAAAAAAAATATTCAAAATTTTATATATTTCAGGTCATCTGATGGTTTAAGAAGAAAGCTTATGTCTTATCAGGATTTCATTTAAAATTTTCAAGTTTCTCTTTTTATGTTATGGTTCAAATATCGAGACTGAGATGGTGAGGCATGTTACAATTCCAAAAGTATATCCATGAAGTTACAGTGGCAACTCCATGCACTGTTTATCCCAGGCATTAATTTTATTATTTTTTGCTTTAAGCAAAGAAGTGAAGGAGAACATCTCAAGATGCTGTCTGAAAAAGATGAGGAGACTGGGAAAAGAGGATAAAGGATTTTTATGTTCCAGAAAGTGTCTTAGATAAACACCAAAATTAATAGATACTGAAATCTGGACTAAAATGCAATCCTGCCAGAAGAGGGATAGGGAAAGGAGGAACTTGTTGCTAAAGAGATTTATGCTTTTTAATCTTGTGACTTAGACTTATTATTTTTAATCTTTAAAGTCTATGTGGTGCCATTGGACAAGGAATATCTCCTTTCAAGTAAAACAAATCAGCTCCACTTTAATCTGAATTTTCACTCCAGACAGTGTTTCTTAGATGACTTGACTTTTCTTTTACTACACAATGGTCGACGACAACAAAAAACATACACAATAATGACAAAAAAAGAAAAAAGGTAGCTTTGCTTAAATCTTCCTAAATACCCTTTTGTAAACAGCATATTCCCTTCCTCATAAAAGGCAGTGATGAAGCATTCAGTCTGCATTGGTTAGCAGCGCCTTGAGACATGGCCTAAGGTCAGACTGGACAAGCCTAGAAAGGTCACGGTCACTGAGCCAAAATGATGTTATTACCACGCAAAGAAAATAGCTGCCTCCCCAGCCAGAGATGAACAGTCAGGCGTACAGACCTGGGAATTGTTTATTCAGTTTGTTTCAGTGTTGTGAAAAAATGCGTGTGAAGTTTTCCAACCTCCTTTTCTTACTCCTTTTATTTCCCGTCTTAGGAAACTGGTTCAAGAACTTGATTGGAAAACATCATTTTGAGGAAGCAGTAAAAAAAAACATAGCTAGATGGTGGGTGGCCTTTTAGTGTGATGAACTGTGAGTGGACTTACAGCCCATGTTTGACCTCAGCCACGTTAGTATGTGCCTGGAAGCGATGTCTGGAAGTCGCTTTAAACTGTCCTTGCACTTGGCCATCCCTCCATTGCTTGCAGTTAATGCAGAGACATTCCCACTGTTTTGGAGGTTGCTCTTTGCAGAAATAGAGTTAGGCTGGCTTATGCCACCTGTTTCTCAAACAAATTGTTCATTCACTTTTTCTTGAAAATGCCCGTAACTTCTTTCCTTTCCACTAGAGAATAGAGACCAATTAGTCTGAGACCCCTGGACTGCTGACAGCCCATTTGGAGCAGTTGCAACCTGCTAAGTAGCAGGTTAACCTCCCAGATAAACACACACACAGCATGCCTGCAGACTGATCCTATGGCTCATGTGCAACAAGTCTGACTTGTCTGGGGCCCTTCCCCATCTCCTGTGTATCCTCTTGCTGTCATATACATTCTAATCTCCAATAATGATTTTGAACTCATTTTTGACTGATTTTACTAAATGCTAAGAAAGAGATTTATAATGTCATTATTCCTGCCAATGGGCAGTTCATCCAACAAAAGTTCTCTTTACGTCTACATGCACAGTACTAAGTGTGGAATATTGTCCAGCCTCAATATCTACTGTAGCTACCTGTTTTTCTTGGAGCACCACCATCAGAAAAATTACAGTAAATTCTTGTAAAAGCTTTTTACAAAAAACCTTGGGGTTAGTGCCTCAAAAATAGTGTATTTTCTGATGCAAAACAATTACTTTTTTCAAGAAATTGATAGAGAATTTTTTAGCCAATTAAAACAATGCTTTGATTAAATTAATTCTCTGCAAATGTCACGCTTGTAGTAGAATAGTAGAGAATGAAGTTCCATAGAGGTTGGAATCGTTAATGAGTGAAACATGGAAGAAAGAAGAATATTCCCAAAAAGGTGGCACCATTAACTAATAAAAAGTGGTCTCAGGCTGCTCAGCATCTGTGTTCACTAAATCAACAATAATCTTTGTGAGATTTTAACTTCAGATCACCACTTAATAATTTTTTAAAATTTATTTCAGATAAAATAACCTCTAAAATAGTTATATTCTGGGTTTATTAAAACTGTGTTACTTTGGATGCATTTCCTATAACTGGCTGGGCCTGCTTTTGTGATGTATATTACTGGCTTTATTTGATGACATCCTCATCAAAGACACAAAGGATAACATTTTATGTAGCAACAGTTTAAAAGGTTTGGGTCCATTCTGAACTATTAGCTTGATTTATAGGATCAGTAGAGAGATAGGCCTCTCTCCAGTGTTTTCACACTATAAGGGAGGTGGCAAGCTAGTGACTGTAAATTGCCCTTTGAAAGAATTTGAGTTCTGGTTACATGGGGGTTTAGACACGCAGCTAAGAGAATGTGACTGTTTCCTGAGGTGGATTCAGTCCTAAGAATGGCATCTCTGATTCCTGCTCATGAGGAAAAGTAATACAAATTATGATACTGAATTTAGAGGAGGGAATAGCTACTAGGGGAAGAAGGCAGGAGAAAAAGGCTATTATCTGGTAAGTTCAGTAAGGAAAAACATGTTATCCTCGAGCAAGGTAGCTTTTCTCAAAAAACAAAATGTTATGGATGTGCTGCAGTTTAGTAGAACATTGTTCTAAAGCATTGCAAACTAAGAGAGTGCTGCAAGAGATGGTGTGATTTACTTCTAAGAGGGTCCTGGGAGAACAGAAAGGCTTTCATTGTAGTCTTGAATGATTTTTGGGATGAAGTGGTAGAGGACTCTTAAGAGCTTCAGTAAACACTTTATTACTGAGGTTCAGGAGAAGGTCAGCCCTACGGCACATCAGTTGTACCCTTTCCAACAAGCGTCAGCATTCTGGATGAGAGCAGCTGTAGCGCTCCAAGGGTCAGGTGAAATATAGAGGCAGCCAAGATACACACCATGTTGCCCAATGATTGGGGTTTTTTTCTTCCAAAACATTGATTTAGATCTCCCCAAACACATGTCCTGTAGGCAGGGCAAGGCTAAAACCCAATGCCTTCACTGAGTATTAGTCACCATTAGCCCTAAACTGAAAATGGAAAAAAAAGAACATTATAAAAATGTCTGTGATGCATTTGGTTTTGTAACAGGATTTATTGTAAAGGGAGGCAGCAGGAGAAGCATTTCTCAATCCCCAAATATGTGAGTTTTCTTTTACACAAGGCTAGGGCAAACTGTCATACTGTTCCCCTTGCATATGTACATCTGGTTGACTGGGTTTTTTTAAGGCAGTATTGGACCCTATCTTGCTCTCAGAAACTGGACATTGGGCATGAAGTTTACAGAGGAATTACATGTTCTGAGCTTGGGGTGTACAGACCAAAGCCTGAGAGCTAAATCTTCTTTCTGTTGATTTACATGGCATAACAGCACTGATGATAAAGGCAGTTCCTGATCTCAGCTAGGGCTGTTTCAGTCAGGGTTGTACCTAACCCCAGTTTTCTTTTGATGGAGGTTCTGAGAACTGTCCCCTGAGGGTTTAAAGCTACGCCACAGGTCATGATTTTAACTTGAGACTTGTCTTCTTTCACTTCATAGGCAGAGGTTTTTTTTAAGCATAACAAGGCTGCAAACAGCTTTTGCATGCACTGAAGTAGCTAGCACAGTTGGACTCAGTTATTTTTCTTTTTCGGGCTAACTGTAATTGCCTTGGCAAACAGCTTGATCTGGAGAGGGCACCTATAAACATGCCAGAACAGCTGGGATTTATTGTAGGATAGACAGACTTTTCTACCTCTTCAGCTACACAACCTCAAAATAAATGCTGTCTTTGCTACCTTCCTTTTGATGAGGTTGTTTCATAGTTAGCTGTAGCCAAAGATGAATTTTTGCATCCATAATTCAGAAAGAATGGCCTTTCCCCTTGCTTCCCTGCACTGACCTTGCTCTCTATAGGAATTGACTCAGTATGATATGAGAATGGAAGAAGAGAAGAAAATGGAAAGAATTCTCTGATCTGACATAACTCAAACTGCTTTGAAGAAATTCAAGGGAATGGTGTTCTGGGCTTAAGTAAATCAGTCTGATAGAATCAAAGAAAGTGCCTGTCTCTGTAGGTCTTGTGTGCAAGTAAAGGTAGATTTTTTTTTTTTTTATGTTAGGGCTGGGTTCCTTAAAGGATGCTAAAAAAAGTGTACTCTAAATGCTACTGAATCCTTTGGAAATATTAGTTGCAAACATCGTGATTGCTTGTTTCCTTCTTCCTGTTCTTTGAGTCTGTTTTTCTGTCTCAGCCAGGTGAGAGACACAAATCCATTAAAAACTAATCTTTCCCTTTCTCAGACATCAGAGATGTCTCATAATGTTTTACAGTGCAGGTTCAGTTATGGCTGTGAAGGCATGTAGTGAATTAATCATACCTTTGAATGTCTTTCCCCCTATTTATAACCAATGTAGCATAATTTTTAGTTTATGGATATTGGTAATAGTTACGCTAAGAGATGCATCTTCAGAGCTAAGGAGAACTTCTTCCTGTAACCAAATTAAAGTAGCTACAGCAACCTGAAGTTAATGCTAATAGTTCATCACTTACCATCTGTACTTTTCTTCTTCCTTTTTTTTTAAAAAAAAAAAGGAATCGTGACAAAGCCACATACAAACCAATTCATAGCTCCAGTGAAAGGGATTTTGGCTGTCTCCAATGGTTCACATTGTTTTGAGATTTTCTAAGGAGGGTATGTTGTGGCAAAGAAAAGTTAAGTTGCCATCTTTCATGTTTTTACTACAGCTCAACCATATTTGTTCCTCAGTGAAATTCCTGCCTGCAAGTCATCTCCAGCAGATGACTTTTAGTCCAATGATATAGATTGCATTATAAAAATATATTGTGTTAAATACACTAATACGTACCAGCTTGATTTTATTCCAGCATATGATCAACAGACAATGTGACTAAGAGACAAGCAGTAGATCTGGTGTAGTTTGACTTTCATAAGACTTTGGCAATATCTGATATGTCTCTCAAAATATGAAAATTTGGATTAATTCAAACTTCTGTAATGGGGATGCACAGCTGATAAAGTAAATGACTTGGAGAACTCTTAAGTTGATGCTGTATCACTGGAATCCTACAGAAATCTCCCTTAGTCTGGTACTCTTCAGTATTTTCATTACTGCTTGGATGAGAGACTAGAAAGGCACTTAAAGGAAAGATGCAGAACACAGACTGGGGTAGAATTGTAAGCCAGTTGACAGGGCTGAGTATTCAAACTTGATGAAACAGGATGGAATTCAGCATCACTTCATCAATGCAGCCAAGTGGAGTGGGTTGGTATTAAGTGTGGCTCAGTTAGGGAGAAAGGATGACAGCAAGCCCATAGAATAGGATCAGAGAGTGGATCACAGTCTGAACACAAGGTAACTATGTGAAGTTCAAGTGAAGAAGACAGAAAAATGGCACCTGTGCTTCAGTAAACGAGCATCGAGCTCTGCTCAGCACTGCCAGAGCCTCATTTGGAGTATAGTGTCTGGATTTGGGCACTGCACTTCACCAGTGATATAAAACATGAAGAACAAGTTATTAACACTAGAGAAGAGAAACTTTTCAGAGGTTTGTAGATTATACGAGGGATTGCTTTAGAAAGGAAAGGTAACTGTTCTCTCCAATCACAGAAGTCTTGGGCTTGTAGAGCAGCTCAGCAATGTACGTTTTTGCTGACCAGTGGAGGAAGCATGTGGACTTTCCCTCATGGGTTGTCGTAAATGCATGTTAGAGAAGCTTCAGTCACAAGTAGGTTAGGGATAGCCAGTTTGGACGCTAGGGAAATGTTGAGACCAACTAATCTGTCAAGGTCTTTCTCGCTGTTACTTCCCGTAATCTCACACTGAGTTTCTCATGTCCAGACTATTCAGTGTTCTCCCAGTCTGCTCGTTAACCAGTTCATTTACTTGCTGTGTCACAAAGAAATGAACCAATTAAAATCAGAAAAAGGAGTTTGTGAGCCACTTTATTTCCTACAGCGTCAATGCATGAGTAACACTAAATGTCAGGTATTTTGAGCCTACGCAGTGCAGCAAGGATAGAGGGTGACTCAAATAGACTTCTGTCATGCAAATGCAAGTTCGGTATGAAAATAAGAGCATCAGGGTTTTCAGCAGTACCATGACTCCCTGTAACCTCTTACCTCACTTTCAAACTCTGTACAGCCTAATTATAGTTTTGCAGATGGTGTTTATTTTATTATGCACATGCGTAAGAGGAGAACTGGGCAGAGCTCTGGGTCTTGGATGGTGGAATGCTCCCTGTGGGCATAAATAATACAAGCACTTTTATTAGCAGTGTTGTATCAGAAATAGCATGGCTATTATGCGTTAATGACGTATAATAAGGCCTGGTAACTTCCGTTAAACTTTTTCTTCAACACGTAAATATATTTCTCCTTTTTACAGCACAGATGATGTAGACTGACCCTGAGCAAAGAGATTATGGCTAAACCACTATGTTTGCAAAGGAGATACTTCTACTGGAACTTGAAACTGAAGTGCTTAGGCTGCAAGGGAGGGAAGACATCAGGTCTCCTGAAATGCCTGGGCCTTATCCTCATGTCAGTCTCTGTTCCTTGTAATTCCTCTGATGGTAGTTGGCTTGGTTATTACTGTGTTATTGGAGAAGTTATTAATTTTTTTTTTCATTTATACTTCTTATATGCTTGAGGCAACTGAAAATGCTTAAAGATGCTCACAAGGACTGCAGAATAATAGATTTAAATGGATTATAATAAATAGATTCTAACTGTGCTGGGGGAATTGCAGCTTAGATAGCTAATTGCATCTCAAAAGTATTCCTTAGAATTTGCTGTACTGCATAAGTGGTGAAAAGCCAAAAAAGCCCAGAAGAGAGAAAACAAATGAAAATAGCTATAGCCGGCACCTGAGTATTATTGTGCATCTCATCTGAGCCACAAACTGACAGTCATCATAGAAGCTGTTATAATGGCTGTAATTAATGACAAGAGAAATGGAGCTAATGTCACTTTATTGTATTCTAGAAGGCTCTGGGGAGACTGCATTGCAGCCTTCCAGTATCTGAATGGAGTCTGCAGGAGAGCTGGAGAAGTGACTCTTTGTCAGGAAGTGTAGTGATAGGACAAGGGATAACGGTTTGTTAGATACTAGGAAGAAGTTCTTTACTGTGAGAGTGGTGAGGCACTGGAACAGGTTGCCTAGAGAAGTTGTGGATGCCTCATCCCTGGGAGTGTTCAAGGCCAGGCTGGATGGCTCTTTGAGCAACCTGGTCTAATGGGAGGTGTGGTTGGAACTCTATGATCTTTAAGGTCCCTTCCAACTCTAACCATTCTATGATTCTATGATAATTCCAGATCTCTTAGTTTAGTAAGAAAGAATTTATCAAACAAGATCCCAAAGAATTTAGTGGCTATGGTAGAAAGAGGGAGGTGCTGTTTCTACGTTCTACTCTTCTATGTTTGCTTTGGACCCTGGTGGTCAGCAAAAGCTAATCTCATCCATGTGTTTGGCAGTTGACAAATTCTGCTCTCTGTTTTTCCTCTGAGGACTGTGTGAGATGTGAGAAACATTTCAATTATAAAATGACAGTTTAATGTGTTTATTTTTTAGCAAAGGAAACCAAATAAGAGAAGGTATTTGTAATAAATGGTAGTGCTTAATTTCTTTCAAAACAAGTGAAAGTTCTGGTTTCTTCTAGTGACAGAAAAGTTTGGACAATATCGAGACTGAAGGCTCAATTTATCCCTTGTTTATTCCGCTAGCAAAGTAACATTTTGAAAGTAAAAACAATCTAGAAGTTATGCCGGTGATGCATGGAAATGGGATATGAAACTTGAGTCTACCCAAGATGGATCTGGAATGTATGCTACCACTTTGCAGTAAGGGCCAAGTAGTCCAACTCATTTCAGACACTGCAACGGGCAACTGGGCTAGTTTCCATCAGCAGAAGTACTAGTCTGAAGTTCTTGTTACCATTCCATGTCAGAGCATCCTGACAGATTGAATGAATCTGTCCATGATGCAGATGAGTATCTTGTACACGTTGAGTTTTCCTCATAGGCACCATTTTGTTATCCAGAATTTTTTTAATGTCTGTTAATAAGCTTTGTCTTTGGAAGCGAAGACACATAAGAAATACTGACAGAAGAATGTTATATAATGATGTCACTTGTTTCCCAAGAGACATTTAAAATTTCTACTGATTGTTATTTAATTAGAGAAGTCTCATGCCAAAATTACAATTTTCTTAAAGAAAACAGTAGCAGCTACATGCATTACATACTACATGCATTACATACTGTGAGCTGACTTCAGGTTACCATCTGCCAAAACAGCCCAGGAGAACAGGCTTTCAGCTCAGCACTAAGGTGTTTTTTTTCCCTGAAAGTGATTCCGGCTGGCACTGATTTGTCAGAATCCCAACAAAGGAAAGACTGAGAGGTTTTGACTTGCCCATGGTGTGTAACCAGGCTTGGATTGCATTATTGGTATTTTGGGATCATTATCTGTAATTATCAAAGGGTGGTGAGAATCCATGAGATAGGGAGCACAGCTCCTTATACTGCTGCTGGTAACAAACTGGAAAGACTGCAGGAAATTTGGAGTCTCCTGCTATTTTGTGCTGAGAGGGAGTTATTTATTCTGAATTTCTGATCTTGTATCTGCCTTGGATGTAACATAATTTCCTTCCCACGGTGTTGAAATTTTGGGTATTCTTAAACTGGGAAAAAGTAGAATTTGTCACTGCTGCCTGCTCTTCCATCCTCTCCACCGGTCAGGAAAAGCAGTAATTCACATGAGAGTGTCATGAGCAATCACTGTGTTGAAACCAGTTAGTTCCATACCAATTATGGGACAGTCATGTATTCTGAAGTATTGCTTGGGAGGTCCTCTCTTGCACTGTGATGCCACACACGTATCTGGGAGAACACTGTCTGCAAAGGATTTCTCAGTAACAAAGGATTTCTCAGTAACAAACACAATACTGCTGCAAAATACACTCCTGCGGCTTTCCCGTGCCCAGTGATACTTAGAGGTGCTCCTTTTAGTGCCTGGGTTTACAGGCTATTATTGTACCACTTGGGAAAGACACCACACGGGGCAAGCTAGTGAAGAGGAGGGAAACATCACAGGAAGAGCCATCTTTGGTGAGAATCTGCATGTAGATAGAGATGGAGCCAGGAAAGCAGTGGGAGAGGAGGAGTGAGTGGTTCTAAAAAGAACCAGATAAATGAGAAAGATGAGACCTAGAGAATGAGAAGCATATTTCACAGACATATATTCTTTGGTGCCGAGTGTCAGATGTTATTGCAGTAACTCACGCTATTGATGGAGAAGGGTTTCCAGTATATCAGCCAAAGGAGTGGCAATGAAGGAAGAGGAGCTTATAGTTCTGTTGTCAGTAGCATTGTTTCCTGCTGCTTTTCTTGATGGGTTTTTTGGGGTCAAAGCCCTTTGCTGTAATGCTTCCTCCTTCTCTAACTTACTTTCAATTCGTTAGCAGCCCCAATGCCAAGTAAGTCTTCCAAATGTTGAATTCATTCCAGTCCTCAAAGATCACCTTCAGCTGAGGGCAGAACTAGGAACACTGGCAAAAAAATTGCCTGTGTTGTCGTGTTTAGATAAGGCAATGCAATCTACTTGTAAGAATTTAAATAATCCTGGCTACCCTGATTTTCATATATAGTCAGCGTCAGAGAGCTTTTGAATTTCCTGGTACAGACACTCCACCTTTCAATGGGAATGTGATGTAGAGCACGTGTGGAGAGGAGTAGCTGGAAAGATGCCATGGTCATTTCTGGAGTGGAGTCCCCAGTAATCTCTGGTTTGTTTTGTTAGGACCTCTGTGAAGATCCCCACCTGTTTGTGAATGGAATCAGCTCCCACGACTTACACCAAGGTACCCTGGGGAACTGCTGGTTTGTGGCTGCGTGCTCCTGCTTGGCTCTGAGGAAGACACTCTGGCAGCAGGTAGGTGATCGATCTGCTTGGTGCATGAAATAAAGCTAATAAGCCTTGGTTGTTTCTCTGCCTATCAGCCAACGTTTTTCTTTCTAGGACTAAGGTGCCTCTGATGAGTGGTGAATTTTGGTGGATCCAAATCTGCCTGTTCTTTAGAAGTTTGTTTTTCATGTTACAAGACCTTGCCACCCCACAGTCCCATGGAGTACCAAGGAAGAGATATAGCGAAACCAGAGAGTGCACTAGGATCTGTTTGTCTTTCTCTGAAGATCAATTTGAATTTTACTTTCCTAAAAGATTCTTTGAAGTGGGACTATATTTGAGTTTCTACTGAATTCACCCTCTCTTTTCACTGCTTACTGTGCTTAAGTTCAAGTGCTCATGAAGCTGAATGCCAGCACCATGCATGCTCCAGGGCAGTCTGCCCTCTGAATAAATTGTAACATAGAGCATTTGATGAACTTTCCCTTGCATGGTTTCTCAGGTAATTCCAGACTTTAATGAACA
This sequence comes from Pedionomus torquatus, assembly GCA_013398155.1. Classification (NCBI taxonomy): domain Eukaryota; kingdom Metazoa; phylum Chordata; class Aves; order Charadriiformes; family Pedionomidae; genus Pedionomus; species Pedionomus torquatus. Next base: position 45,750 of record VZRU01000063.1, on the reverse strand, counting down.
AGAATGGGACCCTAAAAACCCAGAGAAATATGCTGGGATTTTCCGTTTCCGTTTCTGGTGCTTTGGAGAATGGACAGAAGTGGTTGTTGATGATCTGCTGCCAACAATGGACGGGAAGTTGATCTACTGCCATTCCAATGTGAAAAATGAATTCTGGAGTGCATTATTGGAGAAAGCTTATGCAAAGTATGAGCTAGTTCATTGTCCTTTTAGTCCTCAATGCTGTCCCTTCTATACCTCTGTTCTTTTGTCTTTCAGCTCTACTATATCATAGGATTTAGGTTTGATGCTAGTAAAGAACCTCAAAAAGATTGAAAATTCCTTTAATCTGCATGGAGGAGGTGAATCATAAAACAGTGCAATGCACTCTACTTCAGCAGCCCAAAGCCTTAAGGATCATTACACTACTTTCTTAGAAACCAGCAAAGGTTTATCTGCAATCTGCTGCTTTGTTTTCTTTAGTTCTGTTTTGTTTTTCATTTGGTGAGACCTTACCTACGTTCAAGCCAAATTAGAGCACTTCTAACAGTCACTTGGTAACTGAGAATGTTCTGTGTTATCTCCAGGCTGGCTGGATCTTACGAAGCCCTAGATGGAGGCAGCGCTGCAGATGCAATTGTGGATTTCACTGGAGCAGTGGCAGAATCTGTTGATTTGGTACAGGGCAAATACGGTGAGATTATTTCTGAGCAGATGAAGCTGTTTGAAGACTTGCTGAAGGTGCATAAAAGAGGCGGGTTGATCAGCTGTTACATTGCGGTATGTATAGAGAGCTGGATAGTAAGAGTTAATTTGAATGAAAACAAATCTGGAAAAAATACCATGATTACTATAAGTATATTTAGTATGTCCTTCATTTGTATACTTTTGAAAAGCTATGTATGGAAAAAGCTAACAAGTTGGCAGTGCTGACAGCCAAATACAGCTCCATGAGCCACTAAATATGATCACAGAACCACAAAGCCATTTGTGCTGGCACTTTACTGTGGATCTGAAGTGTTATTCTTTCTGAATGGTCACAGTTGTATGTTGACCCGAGGTTAATCCACCTAGAATGCCCTAATTTACAGGCCAGATGGCAGCATTTAATTTCTTTATTTCTTAGGGAAATCTGTTTACAGAAAACAGTTCTGCTGGCACTGAGCTGCTGAGACTTCTTGACTCTGGTTGTGATGATACAGTCTCCTCAGTGTAACGCTGGAGCTGAGCTGAAAGGCTGAGGTCACTTGGTTATTTGGGTAGTACTGTTTGTTAATAAGACTTCCCATTAGAATTAACCAGCAAAGCCTGGCTACACTGGCTAATGAGAGGCAGTAACTCGGGTGCCTACATTAGGAGACCATAACTCTGAAGTTCCCTTAGTCAGCAGAGAGGGGATGGCTTCCCCGAAGTTGATCCAGGGTTGTCTTCTGTGGAAGATTTACCTCCATCCGTTCACTTCAAAAGCTGGAAGGCAGATTAATATCAGCTCCCAAAGGATGCTACATATTTCACAAACCACAGGCAGACAAGGGCCTTGCACAGCCCCTTGCCACAGGAGAGAAACAAGCTTAACTCCCCTACTGTCAAAGTCTGCCATGTCAGGCCATGACGGCATAGCACTGAAATTCTCACCTTGTCTGAAGCTGTTAACACATGTGGAGGGCTAACAAATTGCCGTGGCACCTAAATATTTCCTAAAAGATTGCTTTTAAATGATTTTTAAAGTGCAGTCTGCAAGAAAAGGATAATTCTCTGGAAGTTACAGGGGTGGCATCTAGATGCACTTCAGCATCTTATTCCCATGCCCTCTGCTTCCAGTTTAAGATCTTAGCTAAGGCTAATCTTATGTGGACTTAATAAATCACTTAAATGCTTTGCTTTGATTTCCCAGTGTGTGAAATGAAGATCATATTACTGTAGCACTTACACTACAGGCATGGAATAGTTAAGTGCTAAATCCATAGTAAACTGGTGGACTCCCAAGTATTGATTCATTCAGAAAGTCTTTCAAGTATCATGGTAGTTGTGGAGTTGTCTAGAACAACGGAAAATCAATCGTGTTTTTGAGATGTCTGAGAAAATTGTCTGTTTAGCTGGCACTGGCCATGCGCTGCTCTGCACCAGTGCAATGGTACCAAAGAGGAACACATGGTACCTTCTGGGAGATAAGTTTGAACCTGAGAACTCAGCTGGGATAGAAGAGAAGTCCTGAAGTGTCCCTCCCAGCAACACCAGGCAACTGCTTAGAAACAATTTCTTCTAGGTCTTTATTGTTTGTTTTACTCTTTCCACAAGGTCTTTAGAAAGAATTCCATTTAGTTTGTTCTGACCAGGCTGGCAGACTGGACTTCCTGATGTGAAATGTTGTAAATGTTTTTTCTGGGATGATAGGTTGCTCCCAAATACTAAGGCAGTTCACTTTTTTAGCACAGATCTTGTGAGGCAATAGGCTTAATACAGGGAGTTGTTTTTTAAAAAGCAATTAATTAGACAGTTGTAATACTTTCAGTTCTTCCTGGCATTATATTTCTGCCTGTCAAACAGATGCTTCTAAACATTGATTACACAGAAGCTGTTCCTATTGGTTTGGCTTGACTCGCCTGCATATATCACTTTTTATGGATGTATTATACATACAATGAAGCTTGCTAGGCATCTAATATTTAATACTCCAGTGGCTTCATTGCTGATTTACAAATATGTCATCATTTTCTTTGGATTGCAAAATAGCCCTGAGCTCCATCATTTAGAAATTTGAACAGACAGTAGATGTTTAAATATCTTATTTAAATAAAAAAATAAACTTATTCAGAATGAGGTGGGAAAGGCAGCCCAGCAGCAAGAAAAGCCTGGGGGATAACAAAGGCAGGAGAAGAGGTTACAGACTCCCATTCTGTCAAGGACTCTTGTTTGCTTTTAGTTGTGAAAAATGCAAATGAAAGTGTTATATTGGAGAAAGCCTAAACCCATTGTAAATGTCAGCCAGTCTTGGTGTAACACATGAGCTGATTCTTTAGGAGCTGTTGTCAGTGAAAGGCAGAGGTTTCGGTGAAAGTCTCGCAGTTACCAGACCATCTGTCAGTTCCAATTTGATATAAATTTATGTTTTCTTTTTTTTTCTTTCTTTCTGATTTCTTATCTTTGTGAACTGAACACTGTTGTATCATCACAACACCTTCCTCAGGAGAGGGACCCTGTCTGTTTACTCCAGAGAAATTGTGGAATGGGTAAAACTATCTGAGAAAGTACTATGTGCATGTCATACCTCTAATAAGTCCATCCCTCTCCACCAGAGCAAAGGCTTGCTTGATCATTGAGCTCTTCATTAGGTTATTACAAGTTTACACACAGGGATATGCACTGGGTCAAATCTTCCATCCTTGCTAAGGGAGTGAGTGTCTTGAGTCCCAGTGGGTTATAGCCCAGTATACACAAGAGAGGCTGGATATGGCTCAGTGCAAAGATGCCCATGCTGGTTCCACCCAGAGTGTGATGAATCTGGAGGCACAACACAGTTGGATTGTTTCTGGCTCAGAAGAAGGGTTGTAGCACTGACTCGGCACTATTTCTGCCACGGTCCTGCCTGGCGTATGTTGCTTAGAAGCAGCATGGTACTGGAGATTTTGGTCTGGATGCATTAAATGAAATTGTGTTTATGTGTTCTTAGATCAGCATCTGATAAGGTCTAGGTCATCCAACAGGGCAGTTTCCTGCCTGATCACTGCTGGAAACTAGGCTTCTTATGTGAAGTCTGTAAGGAGCAAACCCTATTCATAAGAAAGCCTGCAGATCTGTCAGTTGCCATGTCAGAGAGGCCTGACTGGTTATGAGTGAGGTACAGGTTAGGTTTGACAAATGGCTAGAAAGTTTTCTTACCTGTGCACTCTTGCCCTCTATTTTTACCCACTGCCAGTAGTTCTTTCTGGGTATCAAATTTACCCCAACGCAGAAACAGGCATTGGACTCATCAGCTAAATCCCTAGGCCCTAGAAAGTGTCCAGTTGAGGACACCACCAAACAGTGCTATGTCTGAGCACAGTCATCAATATCCTGAAGACCCATTTTGTAAAGATGACAACATTTTGGAAGGGCTGATAAAGGTTGTCCATCAGCCCAGTCTTTAACTGTCTGAGACCAGGAGGAGACAGAATGGCTGTAGCAGTATTCCTCTATGCTCTGGGCTTCTGTCTTCTAGGACTTGTCTGGCACTATCATGCAGAAGGTAAAACTAGTGAGCAGCTAATTGTGAGCCAAAATGCTGCTTTTTTCCTGTATAGTCAGGAAAGTCCACTTAGGAAGGGAATGTGTAGCTCTGTGAAAGAAAACAAGCCTTCCCCATCCTGCCCCTTGAATGCATAGCTGTCAAGTGTCCTCAATGATGTGAGTTCTTTATTGTGTCATTCCTGGTGCTAAAGGCTTCCTCTGGCAGTACCAATGAAGCAGAGACAGAGATGGGTCTTGTCATCGGCCATGCCTATGCAGTGACTGCAATTCGGAAGCTGCGTCTTGGAGAAAGCCTCATATTCTCTTTTAAGGCAGAAAAGCTGTTCATGATCAGGCTAAGGAATCCCTGGGGAAAAAGAGAGTGGAATGGCCCCTGGAGTGACAGGTAAGTGCTGCTAATCCAATGTCAAAGGAATGAAACTGTGATTAGGGCCACTTGACATTAAATGCATTGCTAAATTCTGTTGAGACACAATGTTAGTCTGCAGTACTCAGTGATGACTGAACCTTTGTGCCATATATTCCAAATATAGCATTTTCTGAGCACATGAACACATCTTGGAGGAGCCAGGATTTTATGGCTTCCTGGACTTTAGGTTACTGTATACATCATTGTTCTGGCACACTGGAGCATGAGTAGAAAAATAGCCTGCAATTAAGGTGATGAGTCAAGAACATGAGGGTTTTTCCCAGCTTTACCACTGAGTTTGTGACTCAGTTTCTCATCTGTAATTTTTAGCTGCTGTGGATGATACAAGTCTTACATTCTCAGGTAATCTATGTGACTGGTGAAAAATGCTGTAAAATTGCCACATTTGTGATTTCCTGAATTATTCTCTAATGAATTTTAATGCAGGCTATGAGCTTAGCAGACACCCCTACAGAGAGAGAAATGATTGCTGGAGGGGAATATTCCATCACTGGCAATTTACACATGAAATACATTTAGTTAGGATGTTACAGTTCAACACTGTGCTTACCAGCCACCGTTAGCATTTAATAATGCAATGTTGTTAACAACATTATATTAAGTTCTTATCTTCCATGCTTTAGCTAGCAAAGATCTATTCCTTTCAGAGAATTTGGTTCAGGTGAATAGCAAAGAATGAACAGAAGACCTACTACTGTATCTTCTTTAACTTAAGCCCTTGTGGTTCCCCACAAGGTGGGGACAAGCCCTTGTCTTCGCACAGTTGTCACTCTTTCCAGTGGAAGCACTAAGGACTCTGAGGTTGGCCCGTAGTTTTTGGCCTAACAGAATTAAAAGGAGAATTTCCAAATAAGTTAAGAAAATCTCTGTTATGGCAAGCAGCCTCCATTCCCTCCTGCCAGCCACTTTCAACTTTAACCTCCAGGTACTTTTGGAAAGGAAGTGGGGAATTGTGGCTCTATTTGTCTAATTAAAACATTAGGGAAGGGCTTGTGCTGTCTTCTATCATGCTGTCTGATTTAAGCATCAGACTGCTTGCATTTAGGATCCTGTGCTCCCCTGCAGTCACTGGAAGAGGTAAGTGGCTCCAGTGGACAATGCAGAGCATGGAAGTTAGATGTTAATGCAGGCAATGAAGTGACTGTGCAGTGTAGTGTTACTCTGGAATCTGGGCACCGGGCTTGTGCTGCAACAGTTTCTTCTCAAAGGCTCTCTGGGGAAATCTCAGACTTCAGGCCTGTTTTATTTAAGGAGATTGAAAGACAGAGAGAATACTCTGATGTAAGTGAAGTGTTCAATAAGCTCCTGAGGAGGAAAAGCAGGTTTCTTTTGAAAGGCCTTCAGGGAATAGAATCAATCTCATATGACCTTCCAAACCAGCTGTTTAAGTGTCCTAAGGGACGGTGTGACAAAGGAAATCAATAAGGTTCTGCTCTACTTGTACCAATTTTCTATTCATCTCTGTTTTTTAATAGTTTTCACATCAATTAATGTTTTAAAACTCTTCCTGTAAGCCCCACACTTTTTTCCTGAATATCATCTGTCCTTTCAGTACTCTGATGTTGTCTTTATAACATTTATAACAAATATTTAATGCATTAATCATCTTTGTTGTTGTTTTCCTTTTTTTTTTTTTCTTTTAGTTCAGAGGAGTGGAAGAAAGTCAGCATCTCAGAACGCAAGAGCTTGGGACTCACTCTTGAGAATGATGGAGAGTTCTGGTGAGTGGGAGTCACGAGAAGGGTTTGGAGATACTGGCTACACCATGTAATTGTTTTTAATTTTAGCATTTAACAGCTTTGAAAACAACTTCCCCAAGTGGGTAAGATTATCCCGTCCTGGCACGAGTCTGTTTCTGACAAAGAAGAACAGAAAAAAAATGGTTAAAAAATAGTAGAACAAAATTAGTAGCTCTTGCTAAATACAAGTTTCAAACATCTTAAAAATCTATTATCTATATTTACAACATTCACTCAGAATCCAAGATAATGCATGTGCTGGTTTACATGACAGAATGCCAAATATTCAATGCACTGTCAATCCTGTTTACTGACTACTGGGCCTGTCTGTAGGATTCCTAGGTTAACCATGGCTGAAGTATCTGTAAATACAATTGCAGACAATAAATTTTGATATTTGTTGGTGCTCTCCAGCATGAGCACAAGTGTGGTGTTCATTCTCCACAGAATCTCTTGACCTCTAATAATTAGCTTAGGTACACTGAGGCAGTCCAGCAACTTCTTCAGAAGATCATCAGTATTGCATCAAGTGTGCTCAGTATGAAAAGTCTTCTGTTTGCTTGGCTTTGTCAGAACTGGCAACTGGAAGCCAGTGGTAGGGTTTGGTTCTGGACCATTAATAAGCCAGGACATGATGATAGTTCATTGATTCTCAGCTGTTAGAGGAGGTGATTTTTTGTTACCTGCTCTACAGTCCAATCTGTCACTTCAGCAGGCACAGGTTATAGTGTTGAGATGGTGCTAAATCCAAGCTATGTCCAGAGTTCTTTACTCTGGACAGAACAGAGGTTTTAGTTGCACTGAGGAGCAGATATAACAATAAGGATCGTCACAATGAGGAGTGGATAGTGCTTTGGTTGCAAGTGATATCTTTTGCCTTTGATAACAAAATACATGTTATCAAATCCAGCCTGGTAGCTACAATTTATACCTTAGGCTTAGTTGCTGCAACTGAACAAATCCAGAGCTGACTAAACACACTGAGGTGATATTTCTCTAAGTTCTAAGATAGCGTGATTGTGACTTCACAAGTATTTCCACATAGAGAGCTTTCCAGCGAATCAGTTTGTCATCTGGATAGCTGAGCAATGCCTCCTCTTAAATTACTGGAAGATTTCATGTATTATTTTGACTCTTTGCATGAGTATTGCTGTGATTTTTTAAAATAAACCATGACTTTCCTGGTGTCCCATGGAACAGGATGACGTTTGAGGACTGGTGTAAGAATTTCACTGATGTGGACATCTGCCGGATTGTGAATACCTCCTACTTCAGTATCCACAAGACCTGGGAGAAGAAAATGATGCATGGAGCTTGGGCAAAAAATTCAGAGCCCCTGCTAAATCGCTCTGGTGGATGCTATGATAACAAGGAGACCTTTCTGCAGAATCCCCAGGTGGGAATCACTGTAGTTCTTGAAGTATTGAAGTTTATCCACTTTAGTTAGGGCTTCTGAAGTATCCACCCTATTATGAGTTGGCGGTGACTACTTGACGGAAATCTCATTGCCAGTGCCTGTCTTCTGGGAATATGCTGGTTCACTGCATGTTTCAGTGATTTCTCTGAAATATCTCAGAGGAGTTTGGATATTTGTTTAGGACTGATCATGTTTGGGGCTGATGAGTCAGATACACCAGGATTAGTGAAGTCCTGCCTGGACTTCTTTCAGTTCCCCAGTTGTAGAAAGGCAGCAAGTCTGGTTTGTAACGACAGAACTCAATTCACTTAACGCACCCGTGAACAGCCTGAGGCTGTGATCTGCTGTATTTAGTTAGTATCCCTTTGCATTAATCTAAGATTCTGAAAGTATCTAGTCTCTTCTCCAAGCTCGATCTCTAATCAACATCACTATTTTTTCCTTGTCTTATCCTACCTGGTCACTTGCAAGCTGTGCCATTTATCTGTTCATCCATTCTTATTCCATTTCTCACCTTCCTGCCCTTCTCTGTATGTTTTCATCCCAGCACATGCAAATTCAGGCATAAAACTGCCATTACTGTCAATGAGATCCAGGCACTTGCTGCTTTAGTTATTACTTTGAAAATTGACCTTTCTGTTCTTTTGTAACTCACCATGTATTTTAGATTAATTAAAGATGTTCTTATGTCTGCTTCTCTGCACTTGTGTGGGACGTTTCTGTCTGCACCCCTCCGTTTTCATAGCAGGGTACTGGAGAAGTGCAGCCTTTGCTGTTCAGACTGGGAGTGAATCTTCGCTTCCAGCTTGTCTTGTCATATAGGTGTAGATGGAGAAGCAGTTCTTCACTGCTCCGTCTTCTCTTAGTGCCTCACTTCCAGAGGGTGATTTTATTCAGATATATCTCTGTATGATTCTGGATGTATTCCAAGTGCTTGTCTGAGTCTCATTTGTAAGTGTTTAGCTGCAACGGAGAACAAAATATACATGTTACGGTTGAGTGCAATGCCTGATGCAATGGAAGTTTTTTTTTTATTCCAGTGTTATCTCTAGGCTAGTTGATTAAAAGACTCTTAATATCAGCACTGGAACGCATCTGTGTTAGCTTAGGGCTGTTATAAATTAGTGTGGCACATACTACTGCAGTCTAGAGATAATCACTGTCTGTTCTCCCTGAGTGAAATGCCTGACACTGAGGTCTCCGATGAAGTTTATCTTTACAGAGAGGGATTGTGACACTTCCAGTTTCTTTAAAATAAGGGAATTTAAGTCAAGTAGAAATGTATTCCTGCAGTCACCTGCTGATTTCCAGATTGTTACCCAATAGAACAGCAGAAATGTCATCAGATCAAAGATCACCAGAATTTCATACCTCTTGTCAAACCAAGAGAGTTCCTCTTGCACTATCACAGTTCCACACCTCCAGTTGCTGTGGAACACTCTAGGCTCTCTGACAAGGTAACACTGCATATGTTCAACAGGGATAAGAATGTGCGTGCCTTAATAGGTGTTGCTGCAGCTTTATGTCTTGCTTTTTGGATTCTCCCTGCAGAGGCTCTTTACAAGAAAACCGTAGGAACCTTTTCAGGGTCCTGTGCTTTCTTTGCCACAATGTTGATATATAGCACACAAATAAGAGTGCAAAGAAGCATTGAATTTGTACAAAAAACCAGCCAACCTAGAATACCAAGGAGTGGTTCTTTAGGAGGCCAATCTGGACTGTAAATACTCTCAACAACTAATGAAGCCCAGAGGCTTGGGAAGGTATTGATTTTCTTTCCAATACTGCTGTAATTCAGCCAGCTCTGCTAGAGGTTGGTGTTTCCTCCATGTGGGTGTAACACTGCCTGAGACAGCAAGGGTCAGGGAGGAGAAATGGGATGGTGCCTTATTCTGCAGAGCTCTAACCACAGAGAGATGTGAAGTCATTACAGTAACCAAGGCAATATAAGTACCTACCTCAGAGCAAACCTCAATGAGGATTTGCTTTTAAGCAGCTCTTGGAGGAACAGGGAGGGGGCAATTGAACCACAGATGATATTCCTTTCCATGCTGTCAGGGAATTTTGGCTTAAATCAGAACATGGTGCACATAGTGCCCAGCTGTGCATTGCTGCAGTTTTATGCTTTTATTTGTTTGCTTCACATTGAAAGATCTCCAAGGATGAAAGGATACAGCATCTATTTAAACTTGGCATAAATAATGTCCTCTTCCTTCCACTGGTTCTGACAACTCAGATTTGCCCTCTGTATGCAAGAAAGAAACAAAATTTAAAGGAATCTCTAATAGTGAATAAATGTGAGTGTTTTATTCTTTGTCGTATACAGAAATACCTATCTGTTCCTTTCTGGTCTACTGAAAGGGTACGTACCTACTCATGAACTGGTCTGGTAGTGATACTTAATAATGTAGGCAATTCAAGTCTGATTTTTTGAGGTGAGAACTGCTGCTTACACTTGAAATAATTTATTTTGATTGGTCTTAAACACAAATTGGTTCAAGTTTACTTTGAACAGTTGGGATTAAAGGTTTGCTTGTTAAAAATGCAAGAGTCCTTCTTAGCTCTTTTTACTGGGTATTCCTAAGACTTTCAGGACAACTGAGAAAGTCCAAATTATCAACTGTGTCATTCTTGTATTAAATAGAAATTGTAGGTGTGGAACAAAGTTGTAGGGTTTTTTGTTTTGTTTTATTTTGGTTTTTAACTATGGTTTGGAAGACTCCTTCATTTGGAGATCTTATATGAAGGTGTTTGAAATTTCTGGTCCTGCTTAGATATTTGAGTTAAAAGAAAAATAAAAAGTTATCAAAGACCCTATCTGGAGTCTGTTGGTTTATTTTTTTTTAATCCCATTCCTAGTTTATCTATATCTAAAGAAAATCTTTTGTCTCTTGCTTTCAGAGGAGATGTTCTCTTCTACTGCCTCAGCAATTATTTTGTAATACTGACTCTTGCTGTCCTTTATGTGAATTACCTGTTTTGGTATCTCCGATAATTTTGGTTTAAAGATCCTTATTATTAGCATTAATTTTCAGCTGTGAATTATGGGGAATGTCTTGTTATGTGGAGAATTGTCTTCTGACTCCCAAATGTATTTTCATTTGCCTCCTTTGTATGCATGTATTTCCTTGGTGATGGCTTTATCCTCAGTATTCTAATGCATTTCTAACAGCTTACCCTCTTCTCTCTCACTACTAGTACGTCTTTGATGTTAAGAAGACTGAGGACAAAGTGTTGGTTTCATTACAACAGGAGGATCGCCGCAAATACAAAAAAGAAGGGAAAGGAGACAGCATCCCAATTGGCTTTGAAATATTTAAGGTAGGCAGCCAGCTGCACTCCTGGTTCAGAGTTTCTTCTGCATCATCCAGTAACTGAGATCTTTGGCATGATTATCATGGTGAGATCTGGCTCTCCTCTCAACATGAGCTTCGCATGCTTACTGCACTCAGTCACCAGAGCTGACATTAGACAGTCTAGACTATTTGAACTAAACTGAATTTAGTTCAATTCAATCTCTATTTGAATTACAGGAACATAAGTCATTTTTCCCTATTGCAAAAGAATTTTAAGTGTTTTTCCTACCCAGGCTTTGCAGAAAAAGGCAAAAAATATTAATTCTTGAATCACAGAGGTTTTTTTCTCATCCTCACTGGAGGCTGCTGCCTCCATTTCATCAGCAAACACAGCTAAGTGAATGAATTCAAAAAGTCTGCAGTTTTTCTTTTGCCACTTCGAAAAAAGAGTCAAGAGTGTTTTCAAAGCTGAAGTAGTGAGTAGGAAATGAGCATATGTGAAAAAGAACCAAAGGGATCCCAAACGGTAATTTAATTGCACTCCCAGGGCAAATTGAGTAAAATGAAAACAGATGAACTGAAAGATGGAGGAAAGCAAGAGAAGCAGACATGCATCTGCTTATCCTCTGTTGCTGTAGCTAGTGGGGCTACATTGAGTCTCTGGCCCTACATCCTGAAATACCCCTAGTCAATACCCTACAAAATAGTTTTTAACATTCAGTTAGAGAGCTACTGACATCTGCATCACACCTATTCATTTGACAATCACTTCTTAACCACATATATTGAAAAAGTGTTACTGCAAAAATATCATGATTTACCTTGCCTTGCTCATGCCTGTATATCTGATTTGGAAAGGCTTGGAAAAGAAAATCACACCATCAGAATGTTATCAGTGCTCTATTTTCATTTCTGTTGGAAAATCTTTCTATTTCAGAAGTGTTCTAACTCACCTGGCTCATTATTATGACTAAAGGCCTTTGGAAGACAATGGCCTAAATTATCTGAAGACAAAAGAGAACTACCAAAAAGGCTGTCTTTGCCACCAACAACTGCTTAAAGAAATAGGTGTACATTTTTAACAGTGCTGTGACAAATATTAGTTCCCTGAAGAGGATGTTAATAGCTAAGCACAGCTCCAGTGCTTAGAAAAGAAAATAAGGGCCCCCAACATAAAAAGGACATGGACCTATTGGAGTGAGTCCGGAGGAGGCCACAAAGATGATCAGAGGACTGGAGCATCTCTGCTGTGAAGACAGGCTGAGAGAATTGGAGTTGTTCAGCCTGGAGAAAAGGAGGCTACAGGAAAGATGGGGAGGGACTCTTTATGAAGGAGTGTAGCAATAGATTGATGGGTAATGGTTTTAAGCTGAAAGAGGGGAGGTTTAGATTAGATAGTAGGGAAGAAAGTCTTCGCTCTGAGGGTGGTGAGACACTGGCACAGGTTGCCCAGAGAAGTTATGGGTGCCCCATCCCTGGAAGTGTTCAAGGATAGGCTGGACAGGGCTTTGAGCAGCCTGATCTAGTGGGAGGTCTCTTTGCTCATGGCAGGGTTGTTGGAACTCGATGATTTTTAAGGTCTCTTCCAACTCAAACCACTCTATGATGCTGTGATTTTGTATGCAGGAAAAGGCAATATAAATACAGCTGTATGCATCTGGATTGAGAGCCTGCTGTGTATGACTTAAGTGCTCTCTCTATGTGCTTGAGAAAGGAGGCAGGCAAATCTAATCCTCATCTAAGATGGCAGTGTAGCTCAGCAGCTGGAGTCCTTGGAGTGCCTGTGCATCTCTGAAAGTATTCAAGTCTGCAGTAGCATTATGTCTCTAATGATGCATGTGTGTCTTTTCCAGTCCAAAATTTTCACCTTCCACTTAGGGTTACACTGGTATATACAGATGCAGTGAAGTGTAGAACAGCACTGCTTGAAAGCCTCTGTTGGCTAGTGCTCGGACCACTGGGTCGCCCTTTGGGACTATCTCTGCCACAGCTTCAGTGGGTGAAAAAGCATTTGCGAAGCCATTTGCCTTTATTGCACATTTTCTTTTCTGCCCATGAAAGGCTGTGTGATGTGAAGGGAAATTCCTGCTTGTTAGCTCTGGTATCCCTCCTTGCATTAATCCCTCTGCTGCTCTGTGGCTGTAGGTAGAGGATAACAGATGCTATCGACTACACAAGCTGACTGTGCAGGAGAGAGTGGCCACATCTCTGTACATCAACACACGCACAGTGTTCTTGAAGAGGATCCTTAAGCAAGGCCGTTACATCCTTATCCCAACTACATACCATCCTGGAATCATTACAAAATTTATCCTGAGACTCTTCACAGATGTGCCTTCAAAACTCAGGTAGGTTGCAGTCATAGCTACGTGAGATCATCCATTGCCCACATTGGCTTCACCTCCTTGGAAATGTTTTTCTGGTTTCAAATATCCTTGACTCACTAGCTCATATCACTTGAGAACCAGGTCCTTGGAATGGTGAGGATCACCTCCAAGAAACTCCAGATGGCGCTCTCAGATATTTGCATGCTCAGGACATTTTTATGAAGGAACCCACTGGGCAATTTCAGCTGGCTTTTGTAGTTGCCTCCAGTTCTAGGTCAGAACACTGAGCACTGGTTGATACTGTTATTTCATCTCCTTTGAAACCAGTAGTTGTCTGCAAGGGCAAAACTGGTGTTTTGTTAAATCAGGCCTGATGAGTTTTTGTCTGGCTTTGATTCTATTTTGCTTGAATTGGAGGGTTTTTTCCACCACTGTTGCTGCCATGTGAAAGATGACACAAATTTGGTTTACTCTTCCTTGCTCTGTTTTTGTTTAAGTCTGTCATTTCTGTACCACAAATTTTCAAAATGATAGATGAGGCAAGAGGACAAATCTCATGTTCTGAAAATGCCAAATTTCCACAACCATTGATTGTTTGCTTGATATTTGTTGCTTCAGTTGCTTTTCCTATGATTTTTCAGGGAGCTGAAAGCAGATAAGCCTAAAATGACATGTTGGAGTCTTCTTTGTGGCTATCCACGCAGAGTCACCCAAATCAAAATTCACTCTGTGGAGGGTTTACAGAAGCAAGACAGATCAGGCGGTAAGTGCAAAGGGAGCCTAGGGGAGTGGGAGGGGCTCCTTCAGTCTTCCAAAGATGATCTGAGTTGATGTGTAAGCAGTCAGAAATTATCCAAACAAATTGAAGATTTATGGGATTTTTTCCAGCACATTTTAAAATCTACTCAAAAGGAGGGATTAGATGAATAAGATGATGCAAAAGGGCAAGAGTTGTGTGTCATCTATGCTGATCCAGCAGGCAGATGCTTCTTAGAAGCTTTTTTGGGGACTAGTAAGAAATTCACCTTTCAAGGTTGTGTGTTTTCTGAATGGAAAATATCCAGGGAGACAGCTGACTTGCACAGACTCATATAGTGTATTACACTTACCTCAGCAATGTTATTCGTAGCCTTCAGAGCACTTTGTAATTCATTACCACAAGCTTAATAACACTTCAGGGAGGAAATTACGGTTTTCAAACAACTGTTTTCAGCTGGGTAAACTTGGACAGGAAGAGGTTAAATGACTTGTACATGACTGTATCTATACCTGAAAGGAAGTGTCCTAAAGGACTCTAAAATGACTTTCTGGCACCTAGTGTTGACAGTTAATTAGGAGACCTGTCTAGTTGCTATTTGCTTCATCATTTTCCACTCCTACTCTCAATCTGTTGGCCTTCATTCAGCATGATCAGTGCAGTAGAAAAAGGTGAACACATCCAGAGATGTGGTAGAGAAGGCATTAGTGAGCTCATCTTCAGTCTTACAAAGCAACTGCGAAATTTCTCCTATCAGCTGGCTGCAATTTTATTCTATTCCCGTTTTTGTAGTTATTCCTGGCACCCAGTGAGTGGTGACTGAAGGTACTTTTCACTGTAAAGCCACTTTAAGTCTGGTTGTCTCTTGAGGGGATGAGAACGTTGGAGGGAAGAGACACAGAAAATTCATTCAATTCATTTTTCTTGGTGCTTTTCTTGAAAAGTAGGAGCCACAAACACCTCAGTCAAGCAAGTGGGGGTATGGCTCTACTTTCTCAGCAAGGCAGGATGGATGGGTGAGATGGAGGTGACTATATGTGACAAGAATAGTGGAGCAGTGCATTGAAAAGAGTCAGTGTGTTGTTATTCTTGCCCTGTGAAGGACATTTTCATTTTTAAGGGTGTTTGGGGTTTTTTTCCCTTTTAAAAATTCCTTAGACATTTTTCGCTAACATTCCCTGCAATAAAGCAATAAAAGCCAATTCTCCACCCTTAGCATTTCACAATCCTTAGCACAATTGCAGCCTTGACAGGATCATTAAAAATAATTGCCTGCAGATACCAAAGACCAGGCTTCAGCTCCGAGTGTTGTAGGATTCTGACACAGAGCTTCAGGAGTACACAAGTAGGACTTACAACCAAAGCATAATAGACATTCTAAGTACAGGATAGGCCAAATACCTTCAGGACCCAGTACTACCACACATGGTCAGGTTGAGTTGAAGCATCCGGAGCTGGGTTCATGATTACCCTGGCAATTGAAAAGGTAACCTGTCGTGGGAAGAACTGTCTATAGGAAGTGGACTCACAGAGTTTCTGTTTAAATCTTAGCAAAAGTTGTGCTTGATTATTTTATCTGCCGGAAAAAAATTTAGAATCAGGTCAAGTGATACTACTCGTGAATTAGTACTGAATCCATAATGCAAAAAGAAAGCAGTCTTCTATTGTCAATTTTCTTCTGAAGTGTTTCCATTTTCCTCTGTGAAAGAATGTGCCATTTTTAAATTCATCAAAAAACATAAGGAGTTTTGAAAACAAAACCTAAATTAATCTTAGTGTTTGACTTTGAATAAAACTTCACAAAAAACGTTAAAATATTTTCCTTTGGTATCATCACAAAGCTTTCAGTAAAAGCCTTTGTTTCTTTTAAGCCCGTAGTTCGAAATCTCATCTATTCAGGGTGCACTGAAGGAGACCTAAGTTACTTCACTTCAGTAACTCAACATTGTCTTGAATTCTGCTGTGACATCCCTGTTTGAATCTTTCTTTATTAACCTTTCTTTTTCTCTAAGTATCTCCAACTCACAGAGTACATCCACAGATTCTCTTGCAGAATGCAACATAGAATCATAGAATGGTTAGAGTTGAAGGGACCTTAAAGATCATCAAATTCCAACCCCCCTGCCATGGGCTGGGACACCTCCCGCTAGACCCAAGTTGCTCAAAGCCCCATCCAGCCTGGCCTTGAACACTCCCAGGGATGGGGCATCCACAGGTTCTCTGGGCAACCTGTTGCAGTGTCTCATCCTCCCCACAGTAAAGAATTTCTCCTAATATCTAATCTAAATCTCCCCTCTTCCAATTTAAAACTATTACCCCTTGTCCTATCACTAGGGGTAGGAGACTACATATAGCAGACTCAGATAAATGCAGTACGGAAAGAGTGTAAATAAAAAAACCATGAAGCCAAATATGCACTGCTGACATTTGTGCTACACAATAAAATCAAGCTGTGTGGTGACGAAGATAACACCCATAACTGGCATTCTGCCTTCTAAGGACACCTTGCTGGGAAATTTGGCAAAGCTCCAAATCAACTAGAGTCCATTTTTGGTAACATAAAAAGCTGAGTATGATACATGTTTTTCATATTTGGGTTATTTTTTGGTAGATTAAAAGGGTGGATATAGAAACTCCCTCAAGCACACTGTCTGATTGGATTGTAAACGTACACGAGAAAGCAATGTGTCCAGGGACATGAAATATTCCATATTCTGAGATTGCTTCCTAATACTGCCACAAAATAATTCAACTCATTGTCATCTCTTGTCTTTGTTCTGGCTACTCTGGATCCATGCCAGGACCCTCTCCCATGCTTATCTCAAGGAGAAATAGCAGCCAGGCATTTGAAAAAGACCAACTTTCTCAGAAGTGAGTTTAGACATTGAAGTCACATAGGCAGCTACAGAAAAACCAGCCTTACCTGCCACTCCTGGAGTATTTCCTGATGTGAACTCAACTTAAAAGTCAGCAGCAGCCTTCTGTCCAATCAATACTGTGAGGTGAGGGAAGAGGCCACACACCAACTGCCATTGGGAGTGACAAGTAGAGGTTTCCTTTCAGGTTAGGCAAAATCAATATTTTTATTCAAGTAGAAAATAGGGAGATTAAGTGGTTGCATTTTCCTGCTGCTGAGGACTTCACATAAAGGTTATGCATTTTCTGATGCGAAGGTTGATGGCAACTTGTTTCTGTGTGAGTTGCTGTATCTGATTAGCCCCACTGCATTTCACAAGGATTTCCTGACTTCTCCTTCACCTTTCGATCTGCAGCATCTCAGCTCTCAAGTTGCTTCTTTTCTTATGCTCAGTCTCTGTTGTGTGTTCTCCCTCATCCAGCCACCTGCCCCATTTGTCACTATCATACCTTAGCATAGAGAGAAGACAAAACTTAACAATAAAGGCAATGGCTGTGATTCATTCTGAAGCTTCTGAGAACTCAGATATGGCATTATGTCCCTGTGACAAACCTGGAAACATCAGGATGTCTCTATTCTCTGACACTGGGATAAGCAGCAGTTGTGGAAAGTTAAGAGCAGCCTGAACAAAGATATTTTTAATATTGTTTTTGATATTACTTGGATAGTGGGATTTTAGACTTGAATGCAATGTTCTTCACTTAAGCCCACCACTGTCATCTGAGAGTTGTGCATAGTACAAATTTCTGAGTAACTTAAACAAAACTGGAAGAGAATAAAGATTGCACAGCAAGTGCACACCCAGCCTGGTTCATAAGCTGGTGGTCATCAGCACCCTGCTTCTTGCCAAAGGAAGGTTGTTTAATCTCTATTTTAAATACTTATTGGAGAGCTCCTCCTTGCTGCTGTCTTTGATCCATTGTCCTGTCTGGAAAAAATAGTGGATGGTTTGCAGTTGTCAAGAATACTGGATGAATCTAACTGCACAGACTTAATTCTGGATGCATGTAGGCCACTTCTCTTGCGTTAGCTTGTTTGAAGTTGATCTAACCATCTGTGAGCCAATTGCAGTGGCAGGCTTGCAAGATGATGAGGAAGCTCTGTGTGCTTGGGGATTTTTGTCTCTCGTTTCCAAGATGGTTTTAAGAATTGCTCTCACTACTGTCTGTCACACTCTTTTCCCAAGATCTTATCTTTGAGAACAAAACACCTATTGCATTTTTGAGTCTTCCCACTGAAATTCTGTGTTGAATTTGCATGTTTAATTGCCTTTCACCACTTCCTTTCTAAACTAGGTATTGTGATGCCTGGTATGGGACATACCTGGTAAGCAGAGTATCTGGTACCATTAAAGACGGTTGCCTTGGGAGCAATGTGAGAAATTGAAAGAAGGAGAAGGCAAAAAGCAGCTGGTAGATACCCAGTCAAACCAGAGAAGGGAATCATAGAATCATAGAATGGTTAGAGTTGGAAGGGACCTTGAAGATCATCGAGTTCCAACCCCCCTGTCATGGGCAGGGACACCTCCCACTAGAGCAGGTTGCTCAAAGCCCCATCAAGCCTGGCCTTAAATACTTCCAAGGATGGGGCAGCCACAACTTCTCTGGGCAACCTGTTCCAGTGCCTCACCACCCTCACAGGAAAGAATTTCTTCCTAATATCCAATCTAAATCTCCCCTCTTCCAGTTTAAAACCATTACTCCTTGTCCTATCACTACACTTCCTGACAAAGAGTCCCTCTCCAGCTCTCCTGTAGCTCCCTTCAGATACTGGAAGGCTGCTAGAAGGTCTCCCTGGAGCCTTCCCTTTTCCAGGCTGAACAGCCCCAGCTCTCTCAGCCTGTCCTCATAGGAGAGGTGCTCCATCCCTCTAATCATCTTTGTGGCCCTC